>VIAB01044653.1:0-19378 GCA_009801035.1 Oophaga pumilio
AGTTATATTCTTGTAAATAGGGGGCAGTATTATAGTAGCTATATCTTGCATATAGGCTTTTATTTTGCATACGATGTAGTAGTATTATAGTAGTTATTTTTGCACACAAGAGGCAGATTTACACTAGCAGTTAGGCTATGTTTGCACGATGCATTTTTTTTCAACATTTTTTGTGCAAATTTTCAGCTGTGTTTTACAGTAGCAGCAAAGTCTGAGATTTCAGAAATCTCATGCATATAGCTTGTTTTTGTGTCCTCAGTATTTTGTGCAATACCTTGGTTTTTGAAAAATGCATCATGCCACTTTCAGCTTTTTCACCTATTGAAAGCAATGGATGGTGCAAAAAGCGCTATAATAACTCAGGTGTCAGTTTTTGCAGCATTTTAGTGAATAGAGCAGCTGCAGCAGTATGTGCAACCCATTTAATTTTGTGATTTTTCCCAGGTTTAATGTTCATGGCAGTTTAGGATTAGTACAATTTTATAGAATTAGTACAGTTTAATTAAATTAGTGATGTGTACAAGGTAAGCATTGGCCAACCAAGGTGTGAGATTGAACGATGTCTGTGGCTGACGAAAGTGTAAAAGTAAGCAATATAAAACAAATTAGCGGTCACCAGGGAGCGCCATGAGAATAAAGGTAACGAAAGGTTCAAAGCAGCTCCAGCCGTGACCTCCAATGGAGGACAAAGGCTGAGCAAAAAATAGGAAAATACACGGTCAAAGGGAGCGCTAAGAACACACGGACAATGCAAAAGTTTCTTTAGCCCACAACGCGTTTTGCCGGTAACCCGAATTCATCAGGTGGCAGTAGAAATTAACTGCAGCAAAAAACGCAACGTGTGAACATTAGCCTAATGTTTGTGTTCACTACTGCAGTATTATTTTTAGTTTATTCATTCCTCCTGTGTATAGTTTTCTTGTTAGGATCCTAGCTGTGAGATTATTTGGCAGTGTACGGTGTCTTAGATAAGTTTTGCCAGAGCTGTATATTACTCCACTTCTAACAATCTTTTAAGAGACCACTGCACAGTTGTATAACAATCCGCTTCTCCACATGTCTGACCGCCGTTCTATTCCAGTGTCAGGTGAATTTCAACCAGAGATCACCTCATTCTACTTAATGTGCTTCTGATTAGGTGATCACCTGAACCAAATCTTATTTACCAAAGGAAAGTATAGAAAACACTGATGTGGTGTTCACAATCCTCTGGCAATAGGACAAGCTGGAGGAAAAACAAGTGCTAGTAATATCCCAAAAGTAATAGGAATGAAAAAAAAAACTTTTACCCATGCCAAAGGAGTTGAAAAGAAAAGTCTTGAGTGAGGAAAAGAAGGGCTCAATTCTGGCTTTACTAGCAGAGGGATACAGTGAGAGTCATGTTGCCTCCATCCTTAAAATTTCTAAGACGGCAGTCCATTACAACAAGGTTAAGCAGCAGACATTAGGGACAACAAAGCTACAGACCAGCAGAGGGGGAAAACGACTCTCCACTGACCGGGATGACCGTCATCTTATTTGAATGTCACTCAGCAACCGCAGGATGACATCAAGTGACCTACAAAAGGAATGGCAAATGGCAGCTGGGGTGAAGTGCACGGCAAGAACAGTTCGTAACAGGCTCCTAGAGGCAGGGCTCAAGTCATGTAAAGCTAGAAAAAAGCCTTTCATCAATGAAAAGCAAAGGAGAGCCACCCTGAAGTTTGCCAAAGACCATAAGGATTGGACCATAGAGGACTCTAGTAAGGTAATCTTCTCTGATGAGTCTAATTTTCAGCTTTGCCCAACACCTGTTCGTCTAATGGTTAGACGGAGACCTGGAGAGGCGTACAAGCCACAGTGTCTTGCACCCACTGTGAAATTTGGTGGAGGATCGGTGATGATCTGGGGATAATTCAGCAAGGCTGGAATTGGGCAGGTTAATCTTTGTGAAGGACGTATGAATCAAGCCGCATACAAGGTTATCCTGGAAAACAGTTGATTCCTTCTGCTCAGGCAATGTTCCCCAACTCTGAGGACTGGTTTTTCCAGCAGGACAATGCACCATGCCACACAGCTAGGTCAATCAATGTGTGGATGAAGGACCACCACATCAAATCCCTGTCATGGCCGCCCAATCTCCAGACCTGAACCCCATTGAAAACCTCTGAAATGTAATCAAGAGGAAGATGGATAGTCACAAGCCATCAAACAAAGAAGAACTGCTTACATTTCTGTACCGGGAGTGGCATAAGGTCACCCAAAAGCAGTGTGACAGACTGGAGGAAAGCATGCCAAGACGCATGAAAGCTGTGATTAATAATCATGGTTATTCCACAAAATATTGATTTCTGAACTCTTCCTGAGGTAAAACATTAGTATTGTTGTTTCTAAATGATTATAGACTTGTTTTCTTAGCATTATTTGAGGTCTGCGCTGCATGTTTTTTGTTATTTTGACCATTTCTCATTTTCTGAAAATAAATACAAAATGTATTGCTTGGAAATTCGGAGACATGTTGTCAGTAGTTTATAGAATAAAAGAGCAATTTACATTTCACTCAAAAATATAAAGAGAAAAATCAGAGAAACTGAACGTTCTGCAGTGGTCTCTTAATTTTTGCCAGAGCTGTATAGTTGTAGTGTTGGTGGATAATCTCATATAATGCACATATCTCACACATGCGTCCTCAGTGCATGTGAATCACAGATGGGTGTGGACGCTGCCCGGACCTGCTTACACCTGACAGCTTCTCTTCTGTCACTTTCCTCCATTATGGTTTGTGTTTCATTGATTTGCGTGCTCCTATTGTTGCTGTCTACAAGATGACCTCCGCTTGTGTCTGCGCCATCTTATGTGGTCTCTTATGAATCTCTAACTCATATGACGTTGTGGTAAGTCTCCGTCACTCTTTGATGTATCACTGTCCACTTTTTATCTTTCTCGTGTTGTCTCCTGTCTCTCGTCTCATGAGTATATGTCTTTCTCTGTTTATACCTGTACAACTGTGTTTTAACCTTTGTCCTGGTGTCTAAATTCACCCGCCCTCCAGAGCCACAAATAGTAACTGTAAGAGTCACCTAATCGTGATCTCTGTAATGCTCGGACTTCTCTGGACTACAGGTTTTCCCTTCCCTAACTACTGCAGTAATTTGTCATATTCGCAGTCTTTGCTTGAAATACTTTACTGTTTTTCCGTCTATATGTCCGGGAATTACTGTTTTTCTCTAGGTGGATTACTCTTCTTTCCGTTATTGGGTGGACTGCTCGTCTTTCTATTTTTCTTTAGGTGGGCTACTCTTCTGTCCTACTGTGTTTGGGAGGATTAGTTCCCTCTCTTTGGGTGCACTGTCTGTGTTCTTCCTACTCTATTGTTTGTATTTTCATTGACTTACTCTCTGTTGTTGGGTGCACTACCCACTTGTCTTTCTTTGTATGGTTAACTGTCTTTGGGTGGGCTATTCTTCTGTTTTATCTTTTCATATTTTGGCGAATCATTTTTTGTCTTTGGATATGTTGCTAAGTGGCCTACTCTTATCTGACTGTCTTTAGGTGGACTATTCTTCTTTCGAACTGTCTATCTGTGGGCCAACTTCTCTTCTTCCTGTCTGTCTTTAGGTGGACTACTCTTCTTAGGTACAGTTTGTCTTCGGGTGGACTACTCTTCTGTCTTTCTGTTTTTGGGTGGACTACTCTTCTGTCTTTCTGTCTTTGGGTGGGCTGTTTTTATCTGTTTGTCTTTGGGTGCACTACTCTTATCTGTCATTGGGTGGACTTCTCTTCTTAACTACTTTCTGTCTTTGGGTAGTCTACTCTTCTGTCTTTCTGTCTGTTTTTGTGTAGACTACTCTTTTGTCTCTCTTTTTGGGTGGACTGATTTTGTCTTTCTCTCTTTGGGTGGGCTACTCCTCTGTCTATTTGGGTGGACTACTCTTATTGGTCTGTCTTTGGGTGAACTACTCTTCTGTCTTTCTGTTTTTGGGTGGGCTGTTTTTATCTGTTTGTCTTTGGGTGCACTACTCTTATCTGTCATTGGGTGGACTTCTCTTCTTACCTACTTTCTGTCTTTGGGTAGTCTACTCTTCTGTCTTTCTGTCTGTTTTTGTGTAGACTACTCTTTTGTCTTTCTCTTTTTGGGTGACCTGCTTTTCTGTCTTTCTCTCTTTGGGTGGGCTACTCTGTCTGTTTTTGAGTGGACTACTCTTATTGGTCTGTCTTTGGGTGGACTACACGTCTGACTTTCTGTCTATTTTTGAGCCATCTACTTGTCAGTGTTTCTCTCTGTCTTGGGTGGACTACTAGCTATTTCTGTAGCTTTGGGTGTTGCTGATAAAAACTAGCTTGGCAGGTTATATTTACCATCACACCCTCTGATAATTCCAGGACTGGGAAAATGCATCAAGATCCTTGATTCAAAAATGAAGAAACTTTAAACCCTCGGACTAGCATGGTGTGGATCATTTTCAGCAACTTTGTTGGTGGCTAGTGCAGTGTGTTGCTGGCATAAATACAAGACAAGCAATTTCCTTTAATAAAAGTCATTTCCAGACTTAATCTCCATTAACCTGGTGCAACACTTCCTTCACTGTATGGTGGAGGTGCGTCCACACAATGGTGGTGCATTTCCAAGACCAACATTATGACCGTCTCAAAAAACAGTGTCGTCAGAGAAGTCATCTATTTGAAGACCCCAACTTCCCAGCGAGTAACCAGTCCCTTTACTATAGCAGAAGTCCTCCCAGAGTTGTAGAGTGGAAGCGTCCCCAGGTAATTATGATGCTGTGTTATTGGTACACCTAAATGTCACTCTCATTTGAGGGGTCTTCACTCGAGGTGGTTGTCCTTGGTAGGTGCTTTAAGCAAGTTGTGAGGACATTTTCAAAATTTTGGTACATGTCTCTGTAATATTTCGTCTTACATTTTCTCTTGCTACTTGATCTCTAGCAGAATGTCACTACTGTGGTGCCCAAGGCCACAGAAGCCAAGGTGCCCCCTTCCACTCCCACCCAAAGCTGTTAGAGGAGCCCAAGTACTGTGTGCTCTCGAAGGGTATGTGCCCACCCAACAGATCAAGGAAAGGTACCAATTAGAATCATTTTGCCTGTCTTCTTCATAGGATCTTGTGCGGTTACCTCGTCTGTTTTCCGATGGTGGCATCAGTCCACGGGACCTGCAGCAGGGCAGTCTGGGCAATTGCTGGTTTGTAGCTGCTGTTTCTTGTCTGGCTGGGGATCCATCAATTTGGAAGAAGGTAAATTGCCTCCATTCCTGATATGGCCTCTCCAATAACGTGGCTGCTTGGTGTTTAGGGATAGCAGCACACCTGCCCAGGGGTTGTGTCTAATATTGTAGCTTGTCTCCATTTAAGGCTCCTAAACCGCACACTGTCTGAGGATAAGTAGGGTAGCCATGTTTTTCTAATATTTCTAAACCACGTTGACTCCTTTATTGGGTTGGTATAATGACACATGGATGTTTTTAGATTTTCACCAAATGCAAGGCTGGAGATTCAGAACAAGAACCTATTGGAACTTGGACAGCAAAAATTTAGAGTTGAGCAAAAAGATTTGCAGAAGCCTGATCCAAAGATGACATCGGTACTCCGAGGCCACCAGACTGGAGCCATGGGAGCCTCCTGCTATCTGTCATTATCCCCATCCCTGGTGCGTCTTCTGATTAGTAGACCCAGGGCAAACTACATAATTGGAGGAGGTACGCAAGGCTCTAGTATGCAGGTCACTCACTACTGCCAATTGTGTATATTTTTGTTCAACTTTACAAATGTTTCATTACATGGAGAACTTAAGACCCAAGAGAAATCTCCATGACCCAAAGTCAAAGCATGTAACAAGGCCTCCCAATTACTATGCACCAGTGTACTGTATGTCTGCCATGGCAGTGTCCAAGTACCAGGACATGGATGTGACTGCTCCCTCAGCACTGCCCTTGGCTAGGTTCCTGTGCACACAACCATTTTAGGTCCAAGAGCTATATTGGCAGTCTGAACCAACCCCATGGGCAGCAATAAGACATCAAAACATGATGTGTAGAAGCCACAAACCTCTTGAGAAACTTGTTTTCCTGGTTCTGTTGCATGCAGTTACTCGGTGTGCTCTGCTATGGTGGGAAATTATACCCTGACTCCTTCCAGGAATTTCTGCTCAAGGCTTTAATTACTGCATGTCACAGGTTCGGAATTAGCCAGGAAAACTCTTCTATATGGTAATATTTAGCATGCTGGTATAACCTGGGCATCTCCTGTATATAATTATATATGTACGGCTGGTATAACCTGGGCATCTCCTGTATATAATTATATATGTACGGCTGGTATAACCTGGGTATCTCATGTATATAATTATATATGTACAGCTGGTATAACCTGGGAATCTTCAGAATATAATAATGTATGTACAGATGGTATAACCTGAGCCTGAGCCTCTCCCTAATATAATTATATATGTACAGCTGGTATAACCTGAGCATCTCATGTACTGTATATAATTATATATGTACAGATGGTATAACCTGGGCATCTTCTGTATATAATTATATATGTACAGATGGTATAACCTGAGCATCTCCTGTATATAATTATATATGTACAGCCGGTATAACCTCAGCATCTCCTGTATATAATTATATATGTACAGCCGGTATAACCTGGGCATCTCCTGCATATAATTATATATGTACATCTGGTATAACCTGGGCATCTCCTGTATATAATTATATATGTACATCTGGTATAACCTGATCATCTCATGTATGTACCACTGGTATAACCTGGGTATCTCATGTATATAACCATATATGTACAGCTGGTATAACATGAGCATCTCTGTATATAATTATATATGTACAGATGGTATAACTTGGGCATCTCCTGTATTGAAATATACATGTACAGCTGGTATAACCTGGGCATCTCCTATCTAATTATACTGTATATGTACAGCTGGTATAACCTGGGCATCTCCTATATACGGTAATTATACTGTATATGTACAGCTGGTATAACCTGAGCATCTCCTGTATATAATTATGTACAGCTGTGGGAAAGTGTTTGCCCCCTTCCTGATTTCCTATTCTTTTCCATGTTTGTCACACTTAAATGTTTCCGATCACCAAGCAGATGTAAATATTAGACAAAGATAACACAAGTAATCACAAAATGGAGTTTTTAAATGAAGATCTTTATTATTAAGGGAAAAAGAAATCCAAACCTACAGGGCCCTGTGTGAAGAAGTGATTGCCCCCTAAACCTAATAGCTGGTTGAGCCACTCTTCGCATCAACAACTACACTCAAGCGTTTGCGATAACTGGCAATGAGTCTTTTACAATGTTCTGGAGGAATTTTGGCCACTCATCTTTGCAGAATTGTTGTAATTCAGCCACGTTGGAGGGTTTCCGAGCATGAACCGCCTTTTTAAGGTCATACCACAGCATCTCAATCGGATTAAGGTCAGGACTCTGACTAGGCCACTCCAAAGTCTTAATTTTGTGTTTTCCCTTCACTCATGACAGCACACCTGAGAGAGGGATCCGCCCAGCCAGAACAGGAAACCTATTGAAATAAAAGGGTGGTACCTCTCCCCTGCTTCAGTTGGGTGTCCTGACGTGAATGCTTGTGCTGAGACCTGGGCGCGTTGAAGATTTTTTTCATCTACTCACCCATGCCTGTCCCGGCACTGGAAGAACAGGCACAGCACCTGTATGCCAGCCTTCAGGTGGTGGAAGTACCGTCCGTGGGTCCGGGTTTGCCTCGACATACTTGCGGGCATGGGACAGCGCAGTCACGGGTCAGGCAGCTCTTCTGCAGCCGCTGCACCGCTTTCCCTCCTCTGCCTTTGGCTGCCGCTCCATAGTGAGCTGGACTTCAGGAGGCACACGCAGGGAGAAGCAGCCTTTCTAGCAGACTCTTCAGCAGACTCTGCGAGGTTAGCGGCTAGGTGAGCGAGCCTATCCAACGCGGCTAGACGGGCCTTGTGGCTAAATGGGTGTCCGGGAGACCTGCCTTCAAAGAATAGACTCTATTCCATCTTATGTGACGGCCAGTTTCTCTTCGGCCAGAAGCTAGAGGACATCTTGGAGAAGGCAGGTTACAAGAAGAATGGGTTTCTCCATTTTTGGGGGGAATCTAGGAAGCCTTTTCGGAGAAGGACGTTTAATTAGGGACGTTCTCCGGATGAAAGAAAGAGCTGGGAAGGGATCTGGATATATGTTCAGAGGGCCCTCTACATCCTCAAAAAAGCCCCCCCAATGACGTCAGGTCAGAGGTGGGGGGAGGCTCTCTCTCTTTTAACCTGCCTGGGTGAACATCTCCCCCATTAGCTGGATCTTGAGTGTCATCAAGGGCTGTCTGAAGATAGACTTCTTCCATCCACCTCGCCAGACATTTATATTAACACTCCGCAGAAAATCACCAGGAGAACAGCTGGCCCTGGAGGCAGAAATCTTGGGACTTTTACAAAAACGAGTTCTGTGTGAAGTCACGGGGAAGGAATTAGGAAGGGGATTTTATTCCCCCCCCTCTTTTTGATACAGAATCCGGATGTTGCTCTAAGGACTATCGTCAACCTAAGGAAGCTCAACCGATGGGTTGTGAATTATTCCTTCAAAATGGAGTCAGTGAACACAGCTATAAAGCTATTGTTCTGGGATTGCTTCATGGCGGTCATAGACTTAAAGGATGCCTATTACCACATCCCAATCTATCGGGACCATCAAAAGTTCCTGAGGGTAGCTCTGTATGTCCAAGGGCAGGTCAGGCATTACCAGTATACAGCCCTTCCTTTTCTTTCTGTCAGTGGCTCTGAGAGTATTTACCAACGCATTATCGGAGCTGATGAACTACCTTCGTTCTCGTGACATTTTTATTATCCCGTACCTGGACGACTTCCTTATAGTTGGGAGGTCGGAAAATCACTGTGCAGAACATGTGAGGGAGGGGACGGTGGTCCTAGTGGAGCTAGGCTGGATGGTAAATACCCTCAAATCAAGGCAAAGACCGTAAAACTTACAATCCTTCCTGGGGTTGGTTCTGGACTCCGAGCACCAGGTCTGTCTCCTGCCAGAGGACAAGATAGCCAAAATAATGGCCCTGGCACTGTCAGCAATTCATCAACCAAGAATGACACTAAGGAAGGCGATGTCCTTGCTAGGATCCCTTACATCTTGTATACCAGCAGTAAGATGGGCCCAATTTCACCTGAGGCATCTACAGTGGGAGGTCCTGTCGGCACAGAGGTCGTTAAAAGGGCATTCAAAGGGAAAGTTACATCTTTGGCAGTAAGAGACTCCCTGTCTTGGTGGACAGTAAGAGAGCATTTGGCATCAGGAGTCCAGTTGTTAAGGCCAGTATAGGACATTATCAAGATGGATGCGAGCAATACCGGATGGGGGGCACATCTGAGATCCCACTCAGTGCAAGGAACCTGGTCTCATCTGGAAAGAGATCACGGTTCGAATTTAAAAGAATTGCGGGCTGTGGAGAGAGTCTTATGACACTTTCTTCCTTTCCTTCAGGTCCACCATGCCTGAATCATGTTGGACAATCACGCAGTCGTGGCTTATATCAACCGCCAAGGGGAACAAGGTCCCATACCATTATGGGGGCAGCAAACATCCTGCTCCAGCTAGCAAAGCAACACCTACTGTCCCTTACAGCTCTTCACATAAGAAGTAGAAAACACAAATGCAGACTTCCTGAGTCGCAAGAAATTGAGAAATGGAGAATGGTCTCTAAATCCTCAGATTTTCCAGCAAATAGTGCAGGCATGGGGGAGGCCGGAGATAGATCTGTTTGCCAGTCCACACAACAGAAAAGTAAAGAACTTCTGTTCATTAAACCCAAGTGAGAATCCATTCCCAGTAGATGCCCTTCAGATACCTTGGAAGTTCAGTATGGCCTATGTATTTCCCCCGATAGCGATGATTCCAGCGGTTGTGAGGAAGATCAAAGAGGATCAAGCGAGGGTGATTCTCATTGCTCCATTTTGGTCGAGAAGACCGTGGTTCTCCCTTCTAAGGTTGATGTTTGTTACCGATCCATGGATTCTACCAGAGATCCCGGACCTTTTTCCTCAGGGACCAGTGAGAAACGCTCAAGCTAAGGGCTTACATCTGGCAGCATGGAATTTGAGAGGGCATTACTGAGTCGGCAGGGGTTCTCGCCAGGGCTAGTCTCCACCCTGTTGAAAAGTAGGAAGCTGATTACATCAAGGATCTATGGTAGAAGATGGAATAAGTTCCTGGAGTTTTTAGGGCAGCCCCTGGGGGATGAAGCTCCGGTAGCAGCTATTCTAGAATTTCTATAGTCGGGATTGCAACTAGGGTTAGCAACTAATACTCTCAAGGTACAGGTGTCGGCCTTGGGTGCTTTGCATAATTGCAACCAAACATCAAATAGATGGGTGTCCCGATTTATAAGATCCTTTAGCAGATCAAGACTGGTTATAGTTCCAAAAATTCCTCCATGGGACCTGAACATAGTTTTAGAAGTGCTAACTAGGGAACCATTTGAGCCATTACAGGAGTTATCTGCGAAATTCCTCACACTTAAAATGGTGTTGCTGGTGGCCCTAACATCAGCCCGTAGGGTAAGTGACATTCAAGCCCTGTCTATATGCCCCCCCTACACACAGGTGTATGAGGACAGGATTGTTCTAAGACCGGACCTGGCATATCTCCCCAAGGTAGTTCTTAAATTCCATAGGAGCCAGGAGATCACGTTACCCTCCTTCTGTAAAAACCCTAAAAATTCAGGGGAGGAACAATTCCATACGTTAGACGTGAGGAGGTCCATGTTACAATATATGTCCATGACCAGTCAGTGGAGAAAGGATCAGTCCCTATTCATAGCCTTCCAGGGTAGCAGAAAGGGTTATGGGGTATCTAAAAGTATCATTGCCAGATGGATGAGGGAGGCCATTAGTTTATCTTACTTTGTGAGTGGCACTCTGGTTCCTGAAGGCATCAAGGCTCACTCCACCAGAGCTGTGGCTACCTCCTGGGCAGAAAAGGCGGAGGTATAGATTGATCAGATCTGTAAGGACGCTACCTGGTCCTCGCCATCTACCTTTTTTTAAGCACTGCAGACTGAATCTGTCCTTCTCTGCTGACCTAACCTTTGGTAGAAGGGTGCTGCAAGCGGCGGTCCCTCTTTAAGGTGTTTAATTTCTCCAAAAATCTCTCAGGTGTGCTGTCACAGGTGAAGAGAAAACACAAAGGTTACTTAAAAGTAGCCAGTTTTTCCAGAACCCATGACTGCACCTGTATATTCCCCCCTTCTCACCTTTTTGGTATGCACTATAGTTTGGGTGTCTTTTGTTATATAATGTGGTGTTGGTTATCCATATCAATTAACCAGAGGTCCTCTCATGCTCTGTAACCCAACTAAAGCGGGGGAAGAGGTACCGCCCTTTTATTTCAGTAGGTTTCCTGTCCTAGCTGGGTGGATCCTTCTCTCAGGTGTGCCGTCATGGGTTCCGGAAAAACTGGCTACCGGTAAGTAACCTTAGTGTTTCTTAAGTCTTTCAGAGGTGGACTTGCTGGTGTGTTTTGGATCATTGTTCTGCTGCATAACCCAAGTGCTCATCAGCTTGAGGTCACAAACAGATTGCCGGACATTCTCCTTCAGGATTTTTTGGTACACAGCAGAATTCATGGTTCCATTTACCACAGCGAGTCTCCCAGGTCCTGAAGCAGCAAAACAACCCCATGCCATTACTCTACCACCACCATATTTTGCTGTTGGTATGATGTTCATTTTCTGAAATAATGTGTTACTTCTACGCCAGATGTAATGGAACATACACTGTTATGTTTCGGTAGCTGAGGAGTGCAGGCAAAAAAGGCAATACACCAGAGCAGTTGGAATCTATGAGATTGCAGTACCCTGACTAACCACCACAACTAGAGGCAGCTGTGGAGCGTTCCTACGTTGGTCCTAGACGCCTCGTCACAGCCTGAGAAACTAACTACACCTAAAGATAGATATAGGAAAGCTATCTGCCCCGGAGCAGAACCCCAAAGATAATAGAAAGCCCCCAAACATGTAATGGCGGTTAGACAAGAAGAAATACTGACACAGACAGAAAATAGTATGAGCAAACGTTGGGGCCCAAACTAACTAAATAGAAAAGGATAGGAAGGGTACTTACTGCAATCCCAGAAAACCCTGAAAAGCACCAACTCTACTAATTTCAAAAACACCTGAGATCACACGACCTCTACCACCTAAATTAGCTCTCTGGTGTAACAAAATCAAAACAGCAGCCACTGAAAAAACTGGAAAAAGCAAAAGTACAAACATCAGTGGCTGAACTAAACTGAGAGGGAAAAAGCCCCCGGAGGGGACCCTGAAGGCCCCCACAGAAGTGCAGGACAAAATGCAAAAATCAAGCACAAAAACAAAAAGAAGAAAATGTCTTATCTGTTAGCAGGAGATGCAGACAAGACACAGCAGGCTACAAGGGAAACAGGAATCAAGGATAGAGACCAGAACAATTGATCACCGGCAACCCTGATGGGAAGGTGACTCCCTTATATAAGACCAGTCAGTAACACCTGATTCCCAATCCTCACAATCTTCACTGGACAGACCAGTACCGCTTGTAACCACCAGAGGGAGCCTCTGCTCAGAACTCATCTCAAGCCCATTCACAACAATACACCTTCCAAAATGTTCAGCTTTTATCTTGTCAGTCCACAGAGTATTCTCTCAAAAGTCTTAGGGATCATCAAGATGTTTTCTGGCAAAACTAATATGAGCCTTTATGTTCTTATTGCTCAGCAGTGGTTTCCGTCTTGGAACTCTGCCATGCAGGCCATCTTTTTCCAGTCTCTTTCTTATGGTGGAGTCATGAACACTGACCTAAACTAAGGCAAGTGAGTCCTGCAGTTCTTTGAATGTTGTTGTGGGATCTTTTGTGACCTCTTGGATGAGTCGTCGCTGTGCTCTCTCGGTAATTTTGGTCAGCCAGCCACTCCTGGGAAGGTTCGTCATTGTTACATGTTTTCGCCATTTGTGGATAATGGCTCTCACTGTGGTTCTCTGGAGTCCCAAAGCTTTAGAAATGGCTTTATAATCTTTTCCAGACTGATCGATCTCAGTTGCTTTCTCATTTGTTCCAGAATTTCTTTGGATCGCAGCATGATGTCTAGCTTTTGAGTATCTTTTGGTCTACTTCACTTTGTCAGGCAGGTCCTATGTAAATGATTTCTTGATTGAGAACAGGTGTGGCAGTAATCAGATCTGGGTGTGGCTAGAGAATTTGAACTCCGCTTCTCAAAGATGTGATAAACCAGTTAATTTATGTTTTAAGGGGGCAATAACTTTTTCACACAGGGCCCTGTAGGTTTGGATTTCTTTTTCCCTTAATAATAAAGACCTTCATTTAAAAACTGCATTTTGCAATAACACGTGTTTTCTTTGTCTAATATTTACATATGTAAAGAATAAAAAATCAGGAAGGGGCAAACACTTTTTCACACAACTGTATACATTTATAGCTGGTAAAACCCAGGTATCCGTTGGTATCTGGTTATACATGTGCAGCTGGTATAACCTGGACATGCTCTGGTATATAATTATATTCAGTATATATGCAGCTTATATAACCCAGGCATTCTCTGATACATAATTATATATACAGCTTGTATAACTTAGGCATGCTCTGGTATATAATTCTATGTGTACAGATGGTTTAACATGGGTATCTTCTATATATGATTATATATGCACATCTGGTATAACCTGGGCATCCTTTGGTATAGAGCTGCAATTACAACTGGTGTAAGTTCTCCATCTTGTATATAGTATTTTGATCCCATCTCAATGATGTCTTGTGTTACAGGTTATACCTTCTCCTGAAGAACAGGACTGGCCTCGCTCAGGTGCAGGTTCCTCACACTCTGGCATCTTTAGGTTCCGCTTTTGGCGCTTTGGTCAGTGGGTGGAGGTTGTGATTGATGACCTTCTGCCCACATCTGGAGGGGAGTTGATATTCTGTAGGCCTGGTCAGAAGGGTGATGTGTTTTGGTGTTCCCTTCTTGAGAAGGCGTATGCAAAGTAAGGTTCCCTGTACTTCTGTGGTCTTGTGCTGCTACTCTTGATTCATCCTTGTTTCTATTCCTCCATCTTTTTTTATGTTTTTTCACAGACTTATTGGGAATTATGAAGCTTTGGATGGAGGCAGCACGGCCGAAGCTCTCATTGACTTCACTGGAGGGGTGTCTGAGGCCATCAGTCTTTATGAAGGCAACTATAGGTCAGATGATGAAAAGAAGAAACTGTTCAAGTTGTTGATGAAAGCCCACTCCCGAGCATCTCTCATTTCTGCTGCTATCAGGGTAAAGCCTTTATGCAATGAATGATACTGCCTGATACAATGATTGAGCCCAATGGTCAGTATGGATGGGAGATAATTGATGGTACCTCTGATTTGGGTCATGTTGAGGTGACCATTAGGTTAAGTAGTAGACAATGCTTGTGTAGAGGACCACATCCCATGTTCAAATAGTCAGTGGAAATATTGAGCATTTTCAATGATTGAGGGTAAGACTCTGAAGACTTTCAATCTTGCTGAGAACCAATATTTATAAGGCAAATGATGGATTGATCAGGGTCAGATAAGGAGTGATCTTGGTAACCTGCCCAGGCAAGTGGAGATGGCAAATCTAATAGTTGAGCCTGGCAGGGGAAGATTATCACTAAGAAAGAACTTTGTAGTAGAGATGAGAAAATCGATTTGTAGGACTCCTGTCCTTCGGCAAAGTCAGTAATCTGGGACCATTGGACAGGAGGGCCTCCTTACTTCCCGGTATTCCTGGCTGTTCTTATGACTAGTCGGTCTAGGGCACCATTATCATTGCGGTGTAACACACATATGACACTGCGACAGATCTACTAATCAAAAGAGGAGCCAGAAATGCCAGGAGGTAATGAGATATGTGGGCATACCATTCAGGGATCACAAATTACTGACCAGGGCAATGAACCGGAGTCCCTCGTATCGCTTCTTCAGTCTCTTGGCATCTTAGGAGATGAAAGTTACAGTTGCCAACGAGACTAAAATTGTCTGAGAATCTTGAGGAATATTGAGGAGATAATGAGTGTTTCTAATGAATTGGACAAATTAAAGCTCATAGAGATGGGATAGAATCGAGTCACGTAATTTTAAAATACCTAGGCAGAATCTTGATGCTTCCAAAGTTTAGAAGTCTTTGAAATTTCACAAAGACACACTACATGATCGTTTCCATGCTGAAAACTGCAACTCTATTTCCATTCAGCCAAGTCCAAGTCAAGGTATTGAAGAGGTCCTTTCCAGCGGCCTCGTCACCGGTCATGCCTACAGCATTACAGCCATTAGGAATATTAACCTACACTCCGGACTGTTATCCCTTTTTCGGACACATAAATTGCGACTTATTCGTCTACGAAATCCATGGGGGAGCGGAGAGTGGACTGGAGCCTGGAGCGATAAGTAAGGAATAAACTGAGCTACTAAGGAAAGCTAGAAGCTGTACATTTAAGGAACTTTATATGGACATATACTCTCTGTTTTTGTAGGTCGGAAGAATGGAAGAAAGTGAGTCGAAGACAGAGAGAGAAGCTTGGGGTCACTGTTGATGATGATGGAGAATTTTGGTAAAGAAGTTTTTCTTTGAACCATAAGCTGGGTATAGGGAAGGTTTGTAGCGCACATCCCTATGTGTCCACCACTACCTTGGGATTAAAGGAAATCTCCACCACTCATCATTCCTTTCAGACTGGTTTATCTGCTCTGTTAATAATTTTAAAGGCGAACTGGTTGTCTGGAAGATATAAAGTAGCCTTCATCTTCACATACATACGCCATCATTTTTCTTGTAGACCTTGTAGTCACTATTTGTATGACTTGTGTATACACAGCTCACCTCCTTTACCCCACCTCAGAAAGTCAGAGGTCAGCTAATGATCATTTAGAAATCATATCCACATGAGAAGAGGTGAAGTCTTAAGTCATTTGTTTGGCTGTCCCTATAAATTCTGTAGACTCACTAAGAGGGTTGTCAGGATTTGGGCCCAACTCTATGTAGTTGTAACAGAAAGTGAAGTTGGATCTAAATGAGATAGGTATGAGATTTCTACCAAATGTTTTTCTCAGAGACCTCCACAAACCCTTATCTGGTCCTATGTAAAGGAATAAATGCAACTACTCCATAGTTCTAAGGTTCTGTGGTGATTCCGACTCATGGCATATTTTCTTATGCACATGTGAGGAGCGGCAATGTCACAAGTGCTTACATAGGTCATACTTCTTACTTTTACTAGGATGTGTTGGGATGATTTCTGCTCTCATTTCACCGATATCACTCTCTGCCGAAGAGTCAACACTCACCTTCTAAGCACTCAAAAGACGTGGAAAGAAGAGTCAGTTTTCTCAGCTTGGAAGAATCATCAGAATCCTTTGAAGGACAGGAGTGGTGGCTGTCCAAATAACAAGGCCACCTACCTACACAATCCACAGGTATATAAATGCATCATAATTAAAGAAAAAGCTAGGCCTTTGAGGATCATGTTACCACCATACAAAGCACAATGCCAGAAAGCCTCCGGTAAAGCCTCAACAAGAAGCAGGATGATGATTATAAATAAGTCTCTTGTGTTGCAGTTCTCCTTTGACGTCACGTTAGACCACGACAATGTTCTCATCTCCTTGGAGCAGGAGGACCAAAGAACTCAACGAACGGCAGGGGGTGGCGAAAATCTGCCCATTGGATTCTTTGTCTTCAAGGTGCCAAATAGTGAAATTCAAGATCAATTCTTGTTCTGTGTCTTAGTCTACAGTCGTTGATCCTTCACTGTTCCCTTCTTTGGACAGGTGGAGATGAATCGAAAATACCGTTTACACTGCACTCCTGCTAAAGTTACTTCTTCAACTTATATAAACTCTCGCAGTGTCTTGGTTCATACTGAGCTACCGAAAGGGCGCTATGTCATCCTACCGACTACTTTCCAACCAGGACTGAATGGCTCCTTCCTCTTGCGACTGTACACAGACCGTGCCAGCCACCTCAGGTACAAAATTAGGCAGCTAATTATATTTCAGAACCTGTGACCCTCTTGTGTTCCTCATGATACATTGCACTGGATGATTGTATGGAGTTAAATATGTAAAAACTGAATTCCTGCTCACAGGGAACTGACACAAGATGCTCCTCAGCCGTCCTGTATGTCCTTCTTGGTGGGTACTCCGCGAGTGGTCACCTCTATCTCAGTGCATGCAGCATCGGGAATATCTGTGCCAGGAGGTAGCAGAGGTAACGTAATACTACTATAATGACCCTTTTAAGACTTTTAATAGGACCTGACTAATATTCTTTCTACCAGACCCCACTTTCTATGCTACGGTTCATTGCGAGGGCAAAAAAGTCACCTCGAGGACAGTCAAGGGCCAAAATCCGGAGTTTGACCTGAAAGCGGTATTCTATCGTAAGCGTGAGAAAAAACCTCTTATTGTTCAGGTCGGTAAAATGTAAAAGTAATGTTTTATGTATTTTTTACTCACTGCCTCAGTTCGGTTCTCTGAATATTCTCCGGGACATATCCAGATTGCCACGTGTGCAAGTAGGATCTCCTTGAGAAGGACTTGATAGTTCATGAATGTCAAGTTAGCCTTGTGGGCCATTTGTTTTTAAAAAAGACCTAAAGTGAAGCTATGTGAAAATAGTGATCATTGCGGCTCTGTAGCGTATAGTGGTCACATTAACTAGACCATGACCTCTCCGCAACCTAAAATCCAATGTTTTCCACTGAACAACAGAAGAAAATTAGGTCAACTTGAAAAATAGCAGCCCCAAGTTTATTGTTTGGGTTTGTCTTCCTCTATGTATTATTTTCGGTTCCGTTCTCTCACCTGGCTCTAGAGTGCATATTCTAGATATCCCTATGATATTTGCAAGTGGACAATTACCGAGAGCCCCATTTTCAAGGTCCGCAATGGAGAAGATGACTATGTACATACCAGGACATTATCAAATTCAGGACAAAAATGTTTTAGCACTTGTTTACTCATTAGTTTCGTCCCCTTCCTCTTCTAGAGCCCCATAGTATCCACAGTCGCTCTCTCTATGGTGCTAATCAACCAAGAACCTTTTCTAATGATGTGCTTGATTTCAGGTCTGGCTGTCTCGTTGGTCCAGGGACGCTCTATTGGGAAGTGTATCCATTCCTTGTGCTGTTGGAGAATCCAACCAGTCCTCAGTCCTGAGACTGCAGAGGAAAGATCTGACATCTGCCGGATACATCATGGTGGAGACGTCGAGCAGTTCAGACCTGATTGCTCTCTGACTCTTTCCACTCCTTCTTGTATTTATCTCAACTCTTTATTTTACCACCTACATTCTGGTTGTACCTTTCTCGATCTCTCCCCCTCTTTCCTGTTCGGCAGTATTGTCACTCAGCACTTCCTTTCTAGTTGTCAGTATCTCTCGTCTATCACGTCTGAAGATGAAGAAACTGCTCCTGGTAGTCCTCTACTTTCTAAGTATAGCAGGGTCAGGTAGGAGATTGTTTTTTTGTTTTTATGTCCTTGGTCAGTCTGGTGGTAGAAGATCAAACACCATAACTAGTCATGTATTTCTGAGAAGGTGGCTTTTTTTGTAGACATGTAGAATCTTGGACCATACTGGAAGACGTGGTTGTTTCAGGACCAACTTATGCACCACTCATGGTGCACTAAAAGTCCAACCGTAGAGTAGTCAACACAGTCCAATAGCTAAAGGGGCTTATGAAGGTATCTTGGTGTTCTATGAGGATAATAATACCAACAATGACCACATGAAGGTTGGGGCCTAGTACAATTTTCACACAGTAAACAGCAAGGTTCAAGTAGTGTAGGATTACACTTATAACCTCAAAGTGTCAACAGAATGACATGAGTCCATAGAGTAAGCATATGACCCACCACAGATGTCTAGAGATGGTGGACTAAAAATGATATCGTCTTCTTCATTTATTGACCAGTGCAAGAATCATCTCCACTTCTGGATGTACATTTCACTCAAAGATCATCCGATTCCTACCTGGTCATATGCACCCTTCAGATCCCTTCAGATGAATGGGCGACCCAGGTGCATTGGAAAGAAGAGCACACCAACGGAACGTACAGTGTCATCGCTGTGCTAAACCCTTACTGGGGGAATTACACCAAATCTCCTTATCAAGAGGTGGTGAAATTACATAAAACGGATAGCAAAACCTACAAGATGGATGTAAAAGCCCTGAAGATGTGCATCTGCTGTGAGGTGGTAACATTCCCATACGGGAGTATTCACATAAGCTGCATAACCGTGGAGGGAGACTCAGGTAAAATAGTGTTAGAGACACATATAATGATAGTAAACTAA
>VIAB01044656.1:0-10764 GCA_009801035.1 Oophaga pumilio
AGCTTTACACCACTATACCTGTGACTTCAGAAACTTACTGATCATCAGTTCACATCTCATATAGGAAACTACTGACATAACTAAATAATTTATTTAATGGCAAGAACTTTTTCATTCATTTCACATACCTTTTTTTTCAGACTATAAGACGCACTTCTTTCCCCAAAATGGGGGTGCGTCTTATAGTCCAGATGTACTTACCCAGAGTGTTGCGGCAGCAGGAGTCGGGCAATTCTGCCAGCCCTGGGCTGGGAACAGGGGGTGTTCGGTGGTCCGACGCTGCAGGGCGATGATCTGAGTCCCATCCTAGGCTGGTGTTGCAGGTTCGAAGGTGCTCAGTACTGCGGGGGCTCCACCAACATTTTGTGAAAGCCCTGAGCCTCACATTTCCATTGCAGCAATGCAGTGGCCTCTAGGAGAATGGCCGCCAGAGGCAGCGCATGTGCAGATTAAGATCTCGGGAGACCAGATGTCAGTGCCGAGATCTCATTCTGCGCATGTTCCGCCTCAGGTATCCATTTTCCCAGAGGCCACCACATTACAACAATGGATGGGCAGAGGCTCCGGGCTTTCACAAAGCGTTGGCGGAGCTCCCGCACCACCAATCACCGCCAAACCTACCGCACCAGTCTGGAATGAAAGTCAGATCATCGCTGGACCCAAGTAAGCTGAATTCGGACTGTAAGATGGACCCCCATTTGACACATAAATTTTTTCCCTATTTTCCTTCTGAAAATTTGGGGTACATCTTATGGTCCGGTGCGGCTATTAGTCCAAAAAATCCGGTACATTTTTATTCATTCTTTAAGGTGGCCTCACTTAATTCATAGGTATTTTTTAATATAATTAATGTATCTAAGTGTGTTTTGTTTCTTCATAAACCATAATTTATCTCTATTTAACGGACATTCTCATGAACTTTGACATATCGTGCTTTGTTTGGCTTTTTTTAACCCCAAAAGACTGCATATAAAACATTCCACGCTTGACATGTTTATCCGCTATCAGGTTTTGTCCTGAGGAAGACGTTGTGCGTGACTTTTAAACACATTGAGTTAGAAAACCTATTTAAATAAGTTTTTAAGGAAAATCTCCATATCCGATAGTCTTCATCAGCATCGCAGCTACAGACACATTATGCCTAGATCAACTATTCTGCTCAGTCTTTGGACCGGTGTCCTGCAGCAGCTGATCTATGCATTGAGCATGTTGCAAAGGTGCTACTCCATCATGTGAGCGTAATACTCCCTGCTCTGCTGCATGCAGGAGCCGAGTGTCATGCGACTATGCTCCGAGCCTCTCGCACAGAGCGGATTGGAGCACGGCTGTGGAGGAGTCAGATTAATGAATTTCTCTTTCGCCTCTATTGCCGGGGTCAGCTATCGCACTTCACTCGGATGATATAAGCCTATGGGTGCGAGTGAGGCGAGTCTCAGCCGAGTGTCGGTGACAATCGCAGCATGCTATGTATGATTTCACTCGCTCGTTTAAAACGGTCAATAAAAATAATACGCTGATGGGAGTTGCCACATAGATGAATACTGGTCCGAGTGCTATGCGATGTTTTGTTTCATAGCACTCGTCTGTATTCCTCTCTACTGTGACTCCAGCCTAACGCTTTCAGGTTACTTGGTTAAAACCAATCAAGGACTGCTTGGACCTTAACGGGGTCCATGTGAAACCCTAATGCAGAAGCAAAATGTCCTAAGAACTGGACCTGCTGTACCGCAAAATGACATTTCTCCAGTTTAGCAAATAAATAGTTGTCATGTACAGTCATGGCCAAAAGTTTTGAGAATGACACAAATATTAATTTTTACAAAGTCTACTGCTTCACTTTTTCTAATGGCAATTTGCATATACTCCAGAATATTTTAAAGAGTGATCAGCTTAACAGCAATTACTTGCAAAGTCAATATTTGGCTAGAAAATGAACTTTATCCACCAAAACACATTTCAACATCATTTCAGCCCTGCCTTAAAAGGACCAGCTAACCTCTTTTCAGTGATTGCTCCATTAACACAGGTGTGGGTGTTGATGAGGACATGGCTGGAGATCAATCTGTCATGATTAAGTAAGAATGACACCACTGGACACTTTAAAAGGAGGCTGGTGCTTGGCATCATTGTTTCTCTTCTGTTAACCATGGTTATCTCTAAAGAAACACGTGCAGTCATCATTGCAATGCACAAAAATGGCCTAACAGGGAAGAGTATCGCAGCTAGAAAGATTGCACCTCAGTCAACAATCTATCGCATCATCAAGAACTTCAAGGAGAGAGGTTCCATTGTTGCCAAAAAGGCTCCAGGGCGCCCAAGAAAGACCAGCAAGCGCCAGGACCGTCTCTTAAAAGTGTTTCAGCTGCGGGATTGGGCTACCAGCAGTGAAGAGCTTGCTCAGGAATGGCAGCAGGCAGGTGTGAGTGCATCTGCACGCACTGTGAGGCGGAGACTCTTGGAGCAAGGCCTGGTCTCAAGGAGGGCAGCAAAGAAGCCACTTCTCTCCAGAAAAAACATCATGGACAGACTGATAGCCTGCAAAAGGTACAGGCAGTGGACTGCTGAGGACTGGGGTAAAGTTATTTTCTCTGATGAATCCCCTTTTCGATTGTTTGGGATATCAGGAAAACGCCTCATTCGGAGAAGACAAGGTGAGCGCTACCACCAGTCTTGTCTCATGCCAACTGTTAAGCATCCTGAAACCATTCATGTGTGGGGTTGCTTCTCAGCCAAGGGAATCGGCTCTCTCACAGTCTTGCCTAAAAACACAGCCATGAATAAAGAATGGTACCAGAATGGCCTCCAAGAGCAACTTCTCCCAACCCTCCAAGAGCAGTTTGGCGATCAACAATGCCTTTTCCAGCATGATGGAGCACCTTGCCATAAAGCAAAGGTGATAACTAAATGGCTCAGGGAACAAAACATAGAGATTTTGGGTCCATGGCCTGGAAACTCCCCAGATCTTAATCCCATTGAGAACTTGTGGTCAATCATCAAGAGACGGGTGGACAAACAAAAACCTAAAAAGTCTGACAAAATGAAAGCACTGCAAATATTGACTTGCTGCATTAACTCATTCTAACTGTCAATATAAGCTTTTGTTACTCATATGTTTGCAATTATTATATTTCTGTCTGTGATAAAAACATCTGTCAAACACACATAAAAACCAGAGGGCAGCAGATCATGTGAAAATATAATATTTGTGTTATTCTCAAAACTTTTGGCCATGACTGCAGAACCTGTCTGACATGCTCACGAGGCTCCTCCATAGTACATGAGTAACTCAAAATATCATCCAGGTAAACTACCACAAATCTACTCACCAGTGAGAAAAAAATATAATTTATGAAATTTTCAAAGACTGCCGGAGCATTGGTTAACCCGAATGACATCACCAAATTTTCAATATGACCCTTAGGTGTATTGAATGCGGTCTTCCATTCACCACCCTGACGTACATGTATAAGGTTATATGCCCCTCTCACATTAAGTTTGTCAAACCATTTAGCTCCATGTAATTGGTTAAACAGGTCAGGTATAAGGGGTAAAGGATAGGGATTGTGAACCGTGATTTTATTAATCTTTCTAAAATACAAGCATGGATGCAACCCTCCATCATTTTCACAAAAATCACCCCATTGCGACTGGAGAGGTGGATGACTGTCATGAATGTGTCAGAGGCTGCAGACCATTGCACTGCATCTTGCTGCAGAAGGTCTCAGCAGTTGCTTTGCTGACTAGTAGTCACCTCCCCCGGCTGATAGTGTCATTTGGATCTGGGTGTTTATAACTCCCAGCTTCCTGTTGGGAGTTGCGGGTGTGATTTGTATTCCTCCCGTGTGAAGGCTTGGAGCTACAGCAGTCGGCTACCTTCCTTTCTGGTGTCTGGAGGACGTCTGGTGTTACCTTTCTGAGTCTGCCAAAGATAAGAGTCCCCCCTGTTCGTCTATCCCAGTTGTCTGTAGTGTAGTGGGGATTGACTAGTGCTCATTTTATCCTTCCCTATGCAGGGCTTATCGTGAGGGTCAGGCAGGGCTTAGGTATCCTACTCGATGATAGGTGCAGAACCTATTTAGGGTCTTAGGGCAGACAGGTTGATGCTAGTTACGCCTAGGGCTCTCCACTCCCTGCTTCCCTAGCATTGGGTTCCCCCTTATTCCTTTGTGTTGCACTTAGTCTGTCTTACACCTTGAGTGACATTAACACCTGCCGTTCACGTTTGCAAGAGCAAAAAAATTAAAAAATCTGACATTTTTTTGTGTTTTTTTCTGTGCATTTTTTTCGGTTGCTGGATTCATGGATTCTGTTTCTATGCTAGCAGAGCAGCTGCAGAGGTTGGCACTGGAGGTGACTGACCTTCGTTCTATAGTTCAGCATCAACAACAGCGGGTGCAGGATGCTTTTGTGAGGGAGCCTGCAGGTAGATCGGTCCAGCTTGAACCCAAAATTGCCCTCCCCGACAGGTTTTCTGGGGGTAGGGACAAGTTTTTTGTGTTTAAGGAGGCATGCAAATTGTACTTTAGGCTTCTTTCACATGTCAGTGTGTCCGGTATGTGTGGTGACAGTTTTCACATGTATCATATGTCTGTGGGCAAAACACACTGAAATGTCTGTTTTTTACTGTCAGCAAGGGCCGCAAAACCCGCACACATGCACATGGAGAACACAGATTGATGTTATCCATGTGACACGCATTGGCATCAGGGAAGAAGCACTACTACGCGAGCAGGGGAGAATGATGAGAGTTATATTAAAGTCAGAACGATGACAGTATGTAGGGGATTTTGGGACTATTACTCCCATCAACCTACACCTGATGTCGCTAATAACAGTGACAGCAGGAGCCGATGATTGGGGTATTCCTCACCCGCCGCCTGTGCTATAACTAAATTAATGAAAAACCCGACGCGGGTTCCTCCTTATTTTTCATAAACGCCTGGCAAAACTCACAGCTGGGGGCTGCAACCCTCACCTGTCAGCTTCAGCAAGGTTGGTTATCAAGAATAGAGGGGTCCTCACGCAGTTTTTTAAATTATTTAAATAAATAATTAAAAAAACGGCATGGGGCCCCCATTTCTCAGGCTGGTAAGGGACTATTGATATAGGCCCCCCAGCCTAAAAATAGCAGCCTGCAGATGCCCAGAAAAGGCACAGCCCCTCCATATTTCACTCTCCCATGTACAGGTCCTATGCACTCCTCACCTTCCTGAGAAACCTCAGCCCATCTTGCCCAAACACATCACAGAAAAAACCTACTTACAACTCCAACAACTACCTGCTCTTTATCTTCCTTTTCCTACTGATTTCAGGGGACATCTGCCCCAACCCTGGTCCACCATCCCCCAACCTCAATCCCTACCCTACCTCATATCGAAACCATAATAGTCTTATTAATATTACTTGCACTCCCTCATCTCCTTTTAATTGTGCCCTCTGGAATCCACGGTGTGCATGCAACAAGCTATCCTTCCTGCACAACTACTTTCTGAACAACTCTCTTCATCTGTTGACCCTCAAGGAAAGCTGGATTCAGGATTCTGACACTGTCTCCCCTGCTGCCATTTCCTATGGTGGCTTACAGTTCTCCCATTCCCCGAGATCCGCAAACAGACATGGTGGAGTCGGCATACTCCTGTCCCCACAATGCACTTTCCAGGTCATCCTGCCAAACAGGCAGCTCAGGCAGCGATCTGGGACAGCGACACTGCGGGTAACATCGCTTAGTTACCCGCAGTGTACCTTGGATACCAGCGCGCTGGTGCAGGGAGCTGGTATCCAAGGTACACAGCGGGTTTCTAGGCACAGCCCCACGCCTGGAAACCCGCTGTGTACCTTGGTTACCAGCGGATCGCTGGTCTCCCGCCTGTCACACGCAGCGATGCGTGCCTGTCAGCGGGAGACCAGCGATCAAAAAAATGTCCTGACATTTCAGCGACGATCAGCGATACCCAGCAGGGGGGCTGATCGTCGCTGAATGTCACACACAGCGATATCGCTGGTGAGCTCGGTGCTGCGTCACAAAACTAGTGACTCAGCACCGATCTCGGTAGCGATATCGCTATGTGAGACGGGCCCTTTAGTCTCATCAGCCCCCACCTGCTGTCATTGTTCTGACTTTAATATAACTCTCTTCATTCTCCCCTTCTCGCGCCAGAGCAGGGGAGAATGATGAGAGCCGTCTTCAGCACCCGGCAGCGGGGAACAGCGCTTACTGTAGCGCTTCTTCCCCTGTGGCCATCCATGTGGTACTAATGCGGCACACGGTTGACACACGTGTGCAGCAAGTATTACACATATAGTCACAGATATCTCCGGTACCGGTTTTTCTAGTACCGGAAATAAACTGACGTGTGAAATCGGCCTTAAACTGCTTCTTTACTCTTCTGGAGATGAGGAGCAACAAGTCTGAATTGTTATTTCACTGCTGCAAGGGGAACCTCAGTTCTGGTTGTTTTCTCTACCACAGGATTCTATGTGTCTGCAGTCTGTGGAGGAGTTTTTTAGGACCCTAGCCCTTATCTATGATAATCCTGACCATATTTCCTTGGCTGAATCCCTGCTGCGTCGCATTCAGCAAGGGAATCATTTAGTGGAGACTTATAGCTCTGAATTCCGCAGGTGGTCTACTGACACCAAATGGATTGACCCGACTCTCAGAAGCCAATTCCTTCAGTGCCTCACTGAAAGGTTAAAGGACGCTTTAGCAGTATATGAAACTCCTGTGTCATTGGAGGCTGCCATGTCCTTGGCTATTTGGGTCAATAGACGCCTGCGAGACAAACAGGTAAGACCACCTACTTCTGAGCCCTCTTTCTGGGACAAAATCCCGATGTTAGGGATCCTGGGGGTGAACCTTTACCTGCGGAGTTAGAGGAACCCATGCAGTTGTGATGTACATTCACGTCTCGTGTTTCACCAGATATTTGCAAGAAAAAGGGTGCATTTTTTTATGGGAAGAAGGGACATTTTATTGGGGCATGTCCTGCAATCCCAAAGCAAAAAAGAGACTCGATTAACCCTTGGAAGCCTTGACCTTGATAATTAAGGGGTATGTTCATCGTTAACCTGCAATTCTCATTTTGTCCTGACAACAGAGGTGGTGCTAGAGAGCGGGTCTAAAAAAATGTCTGTGTTTGTAAACAGTGGAGCTGGAGTCAGTATGGTGGATGCTGATTTTACTAGAACTCATGGTTTTGTCTGCTCTAACTTGGCTAAACCTATTGCTATTTGTGCCATCGACTCAGCACCAATTCCACAGAGAACACTGACACAAATTGTTCATAACAAAAGACTGAAGGTGGGGTCTTTTCATTTTGAAGTAATTCCTTGTCATGTCCTGAAGGGTTTCCTCACTTCTCTGGTTCTGGGTTTGCCCTGGTTGGTGAAGCCTAATCCAACAGTGGATTTGCAATCCAGAGAGATTGATAAATGGGGAGATTACTGTCATGGTAACTGCCTAAACGTTTCCCCTTCTGCTGTATTTACAGGAATCTTACCAACATTTCTGTCTGGCTTTGAGGACCCTGTCCCAATTTTGCAGGTGGAGGTAGATCTCTCGGCCTTGTTCACTGACATGGAGGGTGAAGTGTTGGAGGCTCAGGGAGATGCTCCTGCCCTTTGGGAGGTTATTTGTGCCCCCTAAATTGTGCCGCAATGTAATGAGAGAATTTCATAACTCTGTACTTGCTGGCCACCCGGGTGTTAAGTCAACCGCGGATCTCCATTCTCGTCATTTTTGGTGATTGGGGTTGCATCAGGATGTGGTTGAACAAGTGTCTACCTCCAATGTTTGCGCACATTCTAAAGTACCACATGCCTGTCCATCTGGTCCTGTTTTGCCACTTCCTGTTCCTAACATGGTCAGCGGAGACAGGTATAAACGTATGACTGTCAGTAAAGAGATATGTTGAACCTCTTGTGTCCTCATTCCTATCGACTCCCCCAATAATGGTTGATGGAAACCTGGAGTTTCAAATTTTGAGAATTGTAGATTCTCGCCTCCAACGTTGTTCGTTACAATACTTGCTGCATTGGAGGGGTTATGGTCCACAGGAAAGGATGTGGGTTTCTGCAACAGAGGTGACCGTCCCCAAGCTGTTTTGTTCGTTCCACAGCTCTTATCCTGAGAAACCTGGTCTTGAGTGTCCAGAGGTCACTCGTAGAAGGGAGGTACTGTCACAGATGTGTCAGAGGCTGCAGACCTTTACATTGCATCTTGCTGCAGAAGGTAGCCACCTCCCCCGTCTGATGGTGTCATGTTGTGAATTGGTTTGGGATGAGTTCTGAGCAGAGGCTCCCTCTGGTGGTTACAAGCGGTACTATTGAGGATTGTGAAGACTGGGTATCAGGTGCCACGGATTGGTCTTATATAAGGGAGTCATTTCCCCATCAGGCTTGCCGGTGATCATTTGTTCTGGTCTGAATCCTTCTTTCCAGTTTCCCTTGTAGCCTGCTGTGTCCAGTCTGCATCTCCTGCTTCCAGATAAGACTTTTTCTTATTTTGTGTTTTTGCTACAGTTTTGTATTTTGTCCTGCTTTTCTGTGGGGACCTTCTGGTCCCTTCTGGGGGCTTTTGCCCTCTCAGTTTTGTACAGCCACTGATGTAATTACTTTTGCTTTTTCCAGTTTTTTTCAGTGGCTGCTGTTTTCCTTTTTTGCACCAGAGAGCTAATTTAGGTGGCAGAGGTCGTGTGACCTCAGGTGATTTTGAAATTAGTATTGTTGGTTTGTTTTCAGGGTTTTTAGAGATTGCAGTAAGTACCCTTCCTATCCTTTTCTATTTAGTTAGTTTGGGCCCCAGCGTTTGCTCATACTATTTTCTTACTGTGTTTGTATTTCCTCTTGTCTAACCGCCATTACATGTTTGGGGGCTTCCTATTGACTTTGGGGTTCTGCTCCGGGGCAGATAGCTTTCCTATTTCTATCTGTAGGTATAGTTAGTTTCTCAGGCTGTGACGAGGCGTCTAGGACCATCGTAGGAACGCTCCACGGCTGCCTCTAGTTGCGGTGGTTAGTCAGGGTACTGCAATCTCATAGTTTCCAACTTCTCTGGTGTATTGCCTTTTTTCCTGCACTCCTCAGTTACCGAAACATAACAGTGTCATTTGGATCTGGATGTTTATAACTCTTCAGCAAAGGCCACTAAAAAAGACTCAACGTCTCCAAAAATCCAATTGAAACAACAAGCAAAAAGGCATCAAAACTCAACAGTCCAGGTCTTGGAACAAATGCACTACAGCGTGCAGCCAGCCCATAAAGCAAGATGTTAGCTACACAGGTGCAAAATACTAGCGCAACAGTAACATACCCATTCAGGGAGGGGGTGACTGCCCATTATTCAATTGCACAATAAAGACCCACATAGGGTACCGTTCACACAAGGTTAGTGCATAGTGTCTGGTTCACAGCCTATTAGTCACGCCCTTACTATTCGACTAGGCGGGCTGGCCAGCACACTCTCAATGCATAAGAGTGTGAATATCCCTCATGCGAGACCAGATGTGTATGGGCTTGGCTGCACCCTGAAAAATACAGTGCAAAAAACACAAAAAATTTTTTGTGAGGTATTGGTTGATATTTTGGCCAAAATACGTAAGCTCGTAACCTGAGCCAAAGGTCCCCACGCTTACGAGTCCCTACACTAAACTATTCAGCAAAGGTCACTAAAAAAGACTCAACGTCTCCAAAAATCCAATTGTAACAACAACAAAAAGGCAGCAAAACTCACCTGCCCAGGTCTTGGAACAAATGCACTACAGGGTGCAGCCAGCCCATAAAGCAAGGTTTGCTACACAGGTGCAAAATACTAAAGCAACAGCCACTCACCACATACCCATTCAGGGAGGGAGTGACGGCCAAGTATGCAATTGCACAATAAAGGCCCACATAGGGTACTGTTCACACAAGGTTAGTGCATAGTGTCTGGTTCACAGCCTATTAGTCACACCCTTACTATTCGACTAAGCGGGCTGGCCAGCACACTCTCAATGCATAACAGTGTGAATATCCCTCATGCGAGACCAGATGTGTATGGGCTTGGCTGCACCCTGAAAAATACAGTGCAAAAAACACATTTTTTTTGTGAGGTATTGGTTGATATTTTGGCCAAAACACGTAAGCTCGTAACCTGCGCCAAAGGTCCCCATGCTTACGAGTCCCTACACTAAACTATTCAGCAAAGGCCACTAAAAAAGACTCAATGTCTCCAAAAATCCAATAGAAACAACAAGCAAAAAGGCAGCAAAACTCACCTGCCCAGGTATTGGAACAAATGCACTACAGGGTGCAGCCAGCCCATAAAGCAAGATGCTAGCTACTCAGGTGCAAAATACTAGAGCAACAACCACTCACAACATACCCATTCAGGGAGGGGGTGACTGCCCAGTATGCAACTGCACAATAAAGGCCCACATAGGGTACCGTTCACACAAGGTTAATGCATAGTGTCTGGTTCACAGCCTATTAGTCACGCCCTTACTATTCGACTAGGCGGGCTGGCCAGCACACTTTCAATGCATAACAGTGTGAATATCACTCACGCGAGACCAGACGCGTATGGGCTTGGCTGCACCCTGAAAAATACAGTGCAAAAAACGCCAAAGGTCCCCACGCTTACGAGTCCCTGCATTTGTTCCAAGACCTGGGCAGGTGAGTTTTGCTGCCTTTTTGCTTGTTTCAATTAGATGTTTATAACTCCCAGCTTCTTGTTGGGAATTGTGGGTGTTATTTGTATTCCTCCCTTGTGAAGGCTTGGAGCTACAG
>VIAB01044659.1:8461-19375 GCA_009801035.1 Oophaga pumilio
TAAGATTAATAGGGGTGCCCAAACTTTTTCATATAACTTTACTTATTTGAAAAGGGATCGTATAGTGCAACAATTAGTATTGAAATGTTGTAATATGTGAATAAATTGTTGTATTCAAATGACGAGACACATAGGGAAGAATCGAGGGGAACACAAAAGGCCAACACCGGAGGGAGTTATAGTGAGGGGAATTTTGCATATTCTCAGTGTAATATCAATGGCTCATCATCACTTGAATGAGGATGGTTAACCAAGTTCTAAATTCAGATGAATTTCTGAATGATGTCCAGGGCAACCAAGCTCTCATATATTCGTATGAGTCCAAGTTCAGCCAACTGTCAGAAACTATGAGCTTTTCCATGTGAATAAGGTTATCTATCGCCTCAACCCATTCTAATTTAGAAGGAATGGTAATTGATTTCCAATGTCTGGGGATAATCTGTCTCATTGCAGCTAAAAATACTCTAAATAGTCCCTTTTTAATGATAGAAATGGATATAGGGAATATTGATAGTAAAGATGTTTCTGGATTGTGCAGGAAGTTAGTGCAAAGTAATTTATTGAAGATATCAAATAATCCTGTCCACAATTTGAATATTTGGGGGCTTGACCACCAAATATGGTTCATGTTACTTACAGTGGAGTCACATCTCCAACACTTATTTGTCATATTAGGATACATGTGATGAATGCGGTCTGGTGTCCTGTACCATCTGGAGACGATCTTGCTATTAGTTTCCTGGATGTGACATGATATAGATAATTTGTGAGTAAGAATGAACGATTTATGCAAATCTGAAGTACAGATATTTTTACCTAGCTCCTTTTCCCATTGGTCTTGATAGGGAACAAGGGTCCTAAGCACCTATTCCCTCTTCAGCAACTCACATAACAAAGAAATACAATGCAAAAGAAGTCTCCTCCCAACACAGATTTTTTCAAAATCAGTTAAAGGTCTGATCCACATTTCATGGCTGGTAATTGAATAATATCGACTATGGATATGGAGGTACTCCATCCAAGCCTGACCAGATGAACGCCCTTGTGTAATAAGACTCTCTAAGGGTTTGAAGCCAGTCGGGGAGACAACCTGTCTCATCTGTGACAATGGATTATGTAGTGTGCCTAAGAAACGGAAACCACTATCATCCTGAGGATTGCAGAGTATAGGAGACAACGGACCCGATGCAGATGATATTTTATATTTATTAATTATTTTGTCACAGATATTTAAAAGAACATGATATAGAGGTAAAGTATTAGGGGAGATATTATGGATCTAAAAGTATGTCCACCCCAAAGTAGTTTAGCAAGTGGGACGGGATTTAAGTGTTTCTCCTATTCAGTCCATAATCCCTTGGAAGGCTTTATGATGATATGCAAAACTTATGAGCACAACTGTATAAAGTTAAAGATGACACATTTCGTTTGTATTTTAGTCAAAAAAAAATATATATTTTTTTATTCTTTTACATTTTAAAAATGACAAAAAAGGAAAATGGACCAATGCAACGATTTGGGCACCCTGCATGGTTAGTAGCTAGTAGTTAAGAATCACAGCTTGTAAATGCTTTTTGTAGGCAGACAAGAGTCTTTCATTATCCATTTATAGAAGCAATCCCCTTTTAAACTTCAGCTTTTTTCAGATGGTGATATGTTTGCATCAATAAGTAGTTGAAATTTTATTGGATCCATTCTTAACTCTACCTGTGAAATGTTCCCTGTGCCATTAGCTGCAGAACAACCCCAAAGCATGATTGATCCACCCCCATATTTAATGGTTTGCCAAGATGTTCTTTTACTGAAATTCTATGACCTTTTATCTCCACACATACCTGCTAGATCATTCTAAAGGTCATTTGAAGTCAAGTGGGGGGTTCCGATTTGCCTCTCTAGCAATCTACGAGCGGCTCTCACTAAAATTTTGCTTGGTCTTCCAGACGTTATCTTGACCTCCACTGTTCCTGTTACCTGCCATTTCTTAATTACATTTCAAACTGAGGAATGGGAAACTTGAAAATGCTTTGCTATCTTCTTATATAACCTTCTTTTGCTTTGTGGGCCTCCACCATTTTCATTTTCAGAGTGCTAGGCAGCTGATTAGAAGAACCCATGGCTGCAGTTTTTGGGCACAAGGTTAGAGGAGGCTGTATTTTTATAAAGCTGTGAAATTTGCATCACCTGATCTTTCCTAGCAATGATAGTGATAAACCATAACCTTAAAAGGCTAATTAAGGTCTGAAAGCTTTGTCAAAGTTACCTGAGCACACAAATCTCCAAGGGTGCCCAAAATTTTGCATCAGCCCATTTTCCTTTTTGTAAAAGATAAATATATATAAAATGAAAAGAAATGTGTCATCATTAACTTTAGGCCTTGTAAGGTGGCTAATGGTCGCATAGTAGATTTGAGGTATATGCACAGAGATAGCTGTTCTCTGTGATGTAACCCGAAGTATTTTCTCTAGTGCACATAAGCACTAAGAGGTTCGCTTGTTGCACCCGGGATAGGGTTATAGGTAGCTGTGAATGATGGATGGGTCTAGCTACCCACATACCTTACCTCTGGGTGTGATTAACAGCTTACATAATGGAGGCTGTTGTTTGGCACATGGTCTGTAGGTTGGGAGATAGAAGGCCTCCTGTGTGTGTTTGTCTCCAGACCGAGCCCGAATACCGGACGCTACTCCAGCCTGTGTGCCATACAGGCCTGGCGGAGCAGAGACCTGCTTGCCTGATCTAAAGGCCATTTGTTTTTCTGTTTGGCTTCTGGGTTTATGAAGCAATAAACCCATATGAACTTTAAAGGAACAAGCCTCCTGTTTTCCTCTCGTCACACCAAAGTGAGTAAAACCCCTACAAGTGGTGTTAGCCGTATGGGCAGCGTTCCCAGCAGAGACATACGACTGCTACAGGAAGGACTTCATGTCCTGGGTTAATTCTGCCGCAAGTCAGCAAGCATTGCCATAAAAAATGGAGGACCTGCTGAAACACCAGGTCCAGTTTCAGCAGCACCAGTCAGAGACCAACAGGCTGTTGTTACAGCAAATACAGCAGCACCAGCAGAAACAATGGCAGCAGATGCAGCAACCACTATCCAGGGCAGGACGAGTGCCCCCAACCCAAGTCCGGCTGATGACGCCCACGTCCGGAAAGCGGTAAGATGTGCCTTGCAGAAAAAGACCCCAGGGGATGAGGTTAAGGCCTTCCTGACGGTGTTTGAAAGGGTCGGCGAGAGGGAAAAACTTCTACCACAGCAGTGGGCAGAGATACTGGCTCCATACTTGACAGGAGAGACCAAGAAGACATACTATGATTTAGATTTGCAAAAAGCCAAAGAGTATGGCAAGCTAAAAACTGAGATTCTCGTGCACTTGGGGGTGACAATGACTATCAGGGCACAGCGGGTTCAACGCTGGGCGTATCACTGGGACAAACCACATCACTCCTATATGTTTGACCTGTTGCACCTGGTCCAGAAGCGGCTGCAGCCAAAGTCCTCTACACCTGCGGAGATGGTAAAGCGGGTGGTGATGGACCAGTTTGTGCACTCCCTGCCGAGGCCCATACAGACTTGGGTTGCCCAGGGTGATCCCCAGAATGCTACTGAACTGGTCAAGAGGAACCAAGGGGTTGAAGGTTCTGTGGGAAGGCAGCCCACTCCATACTGGGTGTCCCAAAAGGAGATGAAGACCCAAAAGGGGGTGTGGTGTCTAAGGTCCAAAGGGGTGGGGTGTTATGATTTGGTAGCTGAGGAGTGCAGGTAAAAAAGGCAATACACCAGAGCAGTTGGAATCTATGAGATTGCAGTACCCTGACTGACCACCACAACTAGAGGCAGCCGTGGAGTGTTCCTACGTTGGTCCTAGACGCCTCGTCACAGCCTGAGAAACTAACTATACCTAAAGATAGAAAGAGGAAAGCTATCTGCCCCGGAGAAGATCCCCAAAGAACATAGAAAGCCCCCAAACATGTAATGGCGGTTAGACAAGAAGAAATACTGACACAGACAGAAAATAGTATGAGCAAACGTTGGGGCCCAAACTATCTAAATAGAAAAGGATAGGAAGGGCACTTACTGCAATCCCAAAAAACCCTGAAAAGCACCAACTCTACTAATTTCAAAAACACCTGAGATCACACGACCTCTACCACCTAAATTAGTTCTCTGGTGTAACAAAATCAAAAAAGCAGCCACTGAAAAAACTGGAAAAAGCAAATGTACAAAACATCAGTGGCTGAACTAAACTGAGAGGGCAAAAGCCCCCGGAGGGGACCCTGAAGGCCCCCACAGAAGTGCAGGACAAAATGCAAAAATCAAGCACAAAAACAAAAAGAAGAAAATGTCTTATCTGTTAGCAGGAGATGCAGACACGACACAGCAGGCTACAAAGGAAACAGGAATCAAGGATTGAGACCAGAACAATTGATCACCGGCAACCCTGATGGGAAGGCGACTCCCTTATATAAGACCAGTCAGTAACACCTGATTCCCAATCCTCACAATCTTCACTGGACAGTCCAGTACCACTTGTAACCACCAGAGGGAGCCTCTGCTCAGAACTCATCTCAAGTCCATTCACAACAGTGGGGGAGATGGTGCCCAAGGTCCCTACAGGTGATGTTATTTGCTGGAGGTGTCACAGCCCAGGCCATATAGCTGCTCATTGTCCCCTGATCTCCAAGCAGATGGACTGCAGCATGGGGCGCCATTGTTCATATTATGCGTATCTGTCCTGCAGTGTGAACTGTCTACTCAGCGAGGGCCTCAAGCATGTCCTGTGAAGGTAAACAGGCAGGAGGTAACGGCGCTGCTAGACTCCGGGGATCTGGCGACCCTAATGAGCCACCCTTCCTCTCCAACTGATCTCGGAAAAAAGTCAGTGTGCGGTGCATTCACGGTGATGCTAAGGACTACCTTTTGGCCAGAGGGGACATTGAAACGGCCCACGGGACTGAGTCCCACGAGGTAGGTGGCATCTGGGACTTGTTGCACCCTATTATTATAGGCTGGGACTTTTGTTAATTTTGGGATCTGTGGGGGAAAGGTTATGAGTTCGCTGGCGCAAATAGAGAGCCAGTTAACCCTAATGAGGTATCACCACACCCAGAGGTAGACGGTTTTCCCTTTTGTGTCCTTGTGGGGGATGAGGAGGTAGTGTCCCCTGAGTCTGATACTCCGGAGTTAGGGGTGACCAGTGAGAATTTTGGGTCTGCCTAACATAGGGACCTGACTCTGACAGAAGTATTTAATAATGCCACTGTCATAAATGAGGTTGCACAGGAGCCAGGGGATGATACAAGGTTTCCCTATTTTATGATGAATTGGGAGTTGTTGTACCGGGTCACGAAAGTGAGGGAGGAACTGGTGGAACAGTTAATAGTGCTGGGTCCCTATAGACGGAAGGTGTTGAACATGACCCATTCACACATCTTGGGGGACATTGGGGAGTGGAAAAAAATGTAGGAACGGCTCATGCAGAGGTTCTATTGGCCCGTGTCACCGGGAAATATTAAACTGTTGCAGGTCCTGCCCTATGTATCAGTTAACCACCCCCACCTCTCACTTTCGAAGTCCCTTCGTGCCATTGCCCATTATTGAAGTGCCATTCGAGAGAATTGCTATGGACTTGGTCACTCCCCTGGTTAAATGTGCTCGTGGGTATGAATATATATTGGTCATACTGGACTATTCCACACACTATCCTGAAGCAACTCCCCTGAGAAACTCCTCCGCAAAGAGTATAGCCTGCGAATTGGTCCATGTGTTTCCCTGTACAGGTTTACCAAAGGAAATCCTGACCGACCAGAGGACACCTTTTATGAGTAAAGTGATGAGGGAGTTATGCAAGGTCCTGCAAATCTCCCAGTTGAGGACTTCAGTGTACCATCTTCAGACAGATGGCCTTGTCGAAAGGTTTAATAAAATTCTGAAGAGTATGCTGAGGAAAGCCATAGAAAAGAATGGTAGAGACTGGGACTGTCTCCTACCGTATCTGTTGTTCTCCATATATGAGGTTCCACAGGCCTCTATGGGTTTCTCGCCACTTGAACTTAAGTATGGCCGACATCCGCAAAGTCTCCTGGATTTAGCCAAGGAAACCTGCAAAGCCAAAGTCACGACCCACAGAAGCGTCATCGAGCACGTGGCACTGATGCAGCAGAGGATTGTGAAGGTGATGCCCATCATAAAATGACATCTTCTCCAGGCACAAGAAGCTCAGGTCAAGGTCTACAACTGGTCAGCCTTAGTGAGGCAGTTCAATCCAGGAGACCGAGTCCTTGTGCTAATTACTACTGTGGAGAGTAAGTTTGTGGCTAAATGGCAAGGGCCATATGAGGTGGTGGAGAAGCTTGGTGATGTAAACTATAAGATTCATTAACCTGAAAGATAGAAACCATATGAGATTAACCATGTCAACCTCATCAAGCCATGGCATGACAGAGAGCTGGTTGAAACTCCGTGCTTGCTGGACAAGCCAGAAGGTGAGGTTGGAGGTGTCACCATAGCGGAGACGCTGCTGAAGGACAAAAACAGCAGTGCTGGGAGTTGCTCCAGAAGAATAGGGACCTGTTCTCGGAATTGCCGGGGTGCTCAAAGGGCTTTGAACACAAATTTCTGATGTAGCCACATGTGCGCGTAAACGTGAAGCTCTATTGAATTCCAGAGGTATGTCGAAAAGTTTGTTGAAACTCGTGGTCAATGAGGAATCCAAGAGTGGTTGGTCAAGACCGATTATCCTGTCCCAAAGCCCGATGGTGAATGGAGATTCTGCAATGACTATCGGAAGTTGAATGAGGTCTCCAAGTTCGATGCATATCCCTTGCCATTAGTCGATGAACTGATCGAGAGACTTGGGCCCGCAAGGTACATAAGCACTTTGGATTTGACTAAGGGATATTGGCAGATCCCCATGGCACAGGGAGCCAAGGAGAAGACTGTTTTCTACACTGGACGGTTGCTTCCAGTATGTCTGGATGCCGATTGGATTGCAGGGGGCCCCTTTGGCGTTCCAAAGAGCTATGGATCGAATCCTTGCACCCCATAAGCAATATCCAGCAGCATACCTTGACGATATTGTTATCTTCAGCCCGGACTGGGAGAGTCATTTGGAAAAGGTTAGTTGAATGGAGAAGGTCAGATAGGACCTTGGTCAGATGCGGCATTTAAAGTGTGACTTCTTTAAAGTGTTACATCAGAAATAGTCCAGAAATTGGTCAGAAGGTAAGAATAATCACTGCCTCCTAACTTTACTTGCCTTTCTTTTCTTACCCTGCTCTTTAACCATGCTCATATTTGTCCTCACCGTTTTTGCTCCACTAATCCTCACTCTCCTTTGCTGTCCACAAACCCCTGCACCATTGAACCAAATAACTATTTCCAACTCTCTCTCACCCCCCCACCTCGCCTCATCGGAAGACCTGCTCCTTAACCTCAGACCTCGCTTACTAAAATATAGCATAAGCCGGTCACTCTCCTTCACCCACCTGCTTTCCCTTTCTCTGCTTCTTCTCACTGCTGGCGACATATCCCCCAATCCTGGCCCCCTCTGCCTCATACCTCCCACTAATCCTCAACCCTATACTTCTCACACTAAGAGTAACTCCCGAAATCCCTCACACTTAAAGTCTGTGCCACTGACCCCCTCCCATCTGCTTCCTCTCGCTGGAGCACTTTGGGATGCTTGCTTCATCTGCAACAAGCTCCACAATCTCTTTATTTCCCACAACCTCTCCTTCCTTGCCCTCACTGAGACCTGGCTGATGCACCCGACACAGCCTTCCCTGCTGCACTGAGTTACTCCACTTTACCCACACTCCTCGCTTTGGCAACAGACATGGCGGAGGTGAGTGTTTCCTTCTTTTTAATAACTCCTCCTTCAACCCTATCCAACCCCCACACTCCCTTATCCTCCCTTCTTTCGAGGCCTACTCGATCCGTTTATACTTACCCTCTAATCCCCAAATGGCTGTTATATACCGACCACCAGGCTCAGCCACTCACTGCCTTCAACGACCAATTCTCCACCTGGCTTCTTCACTTTCTCTCTGCTGACATCCCCACCATCATCATGGGTGACTTTAATATCCCTACTGACACCTTCTAGCCAGCAGCCTCCAAACTCCTGTCACTAACTTCATCCTTTGGACTTACTCAGTGGTCCTCCAAAGCCACCCACACAGATGGACATACATTAGACATCATCTTCACCCGCCTCTTTTCCCTATCTAATGTCACAACCTCTCCCCTCCCCCTATCTGACACCACCTACTCACCTTCTCATCAATGTCCTCCTCACCTGCCCCCTATATCCAGCCCCTAGCACATCCTCGCAGAAACCTCGCACACCTCGACATTCACAGACTCTCAGACTCTCTTCTATCTCAGTCCTCCATAACTTCAGTCCATGACACGGACAGCGCCACCGCTTTCTATAACTCCACCCTCACATCAGCCATAGACTCAATCGCCCCTCTCACGCATGGCAAAGTGCGATGAATAAATAGGCCACCCTGGCATAACAATCTCACCAGAAAACATCGACAGTCATCCAGGGTTGCGGAGCGGCGTTGGAAGAAAACACGCCTACCTGATGACTTCACTGCTTTCAAACAAGCTACACTTGCCTTCAGAATAGCCCTCACCTTTGCTAAACAGACCTATTTCACAAACCTTGTATCTTCATTATCCTGGAACCTAAAACAACTGTTCAGCACATTCAACTCTCTCCTCCGCCCACTACTGCCATCTACAACACCCATCATCTCTGCCGAGGACTTTGCCACCTACTTCAAAAATAAAATCGACCAAACAAGGCAAACCTTTACTGTTCCACCACCCCAACCACTCCATATACCAGACCTCTGCCCTTTCCTACTAACCTCCCTCTCCAACATCACTGAAGGAGAGCTTATTTATCTCCTTTCCAAATCACACCTCACCATCTGTGCACTTGACCCCATGCCTTCCCACCTGCTCCCCAACCTCACTAACACGCTCATTCCAGCCCTAACCCATCTCTTCAACCTATTGCTATCTTCTGGTACTTTCCCCTCTGCCTTCAAACATGCCACGATCACACCCATCCTCAAAAAAACAAACCTTGACCCAACTGCTATGCCCAGCTATTGCCCCATATCACTGATCCCGTTTGCTTCCAAACTCTTTGAGCAGCATGTCCATGCTCAACTTTCCTCCCACCTCTCATCTAACTGTCTAACTCCTTGACAACCTCCAATCTGGCTTCTGCTCCCACCACTCCACCGAAACTGCCCTGAGCAAAATTACTAATGACTTACTCACAGCCAAAGCTTACAGACAGTTCTCTATCCTACTCCTCCTCGACCTGTCCTCTGCCTTCGACACAATCGACCACTGCCTACTGCAACAGATTCTTTCTTCCCTTGGCATCAAAGACCTTGACCTGTCCTGGATCGCCTCTTACCTTTCTGACCGCACATTTAGCGTTTCCCACTCCCACACTACCTCCTCACCCTGCCCTCTCTCTGTTGGAGTCCCTCAAGGCTCTGTCCTGGGGCCCCTACTTTTTTCTATCTATACCCTTGGCCTAGGACAACTCAAGGTCCCATGGCTTCCAGTACCACCAGTATGCGGATAACACTCAAATCTACCTCTCTGGCCCAGATGTCACATCTCTGCTGTCCAGAATCCCGGAGTGTCTATCAACCATATCCTCCTTCTTCACCTCTCTCTTCCTAAAAATTAATGTACACAAAACTGAACTCATCATCTTTCCTCCATCTCACGTATCTTCCCTACCCGGTCTATCTATTAAGGTAAACCGCATCATGCTTTCTCCCACACCTGAAATTCGCTGCCTTGGAGTGACTCTCGACTCTGCCCAGTCCTTCAAGCCACATGTCCAAACTCTTGCTACCTCCTGTTGCCTCCAACTCAAAAATATTTCCAGAATTCATCCCTTCCTCAGCCCTCAATCTACTAAAATTCTTGTGCATGCCCTCATCATCTCCTGCCTTGATTACTGCAACACTCTCCTCTGTGGCTTCCCTGCCAACTCTCTTGCACCACTCCAGTCTGTCCTCATCTCTGCTGCCCGACAAATCCACCTTTCTCCTCGATACTCCCGTTTCTCTCCTCTGCACATCCCTCCACTGTCTCCCAATTCCCCAACGAATACAGTTCAAACTACTAACACTGACCTACAAAGCCATCCACAACCTGTCCCCTCCCTATATCTCTGAACTAATCTCCCAATATCTTCCCCCACATAATCTTCGATCCTCCCAAGACCTCCTACTCTCCTCCACACTTATTCGTTCCTCACACAACCGCCTCCAAGATTTCTCCCGAATATCCACATCCTCTGGAATTCCACGCCTCAACATGTCCGATTATCCACCACCCTTGGATCCTTCAGATAGAACCAGAAAATCCATCTTTTCAGGAAAGTCTACAGCCTGCAATAACCATTCTGCCGCCTCACCACTACCAGAGCTGCTGCACCCCTGACCTTCTGTCTCTTCCCCATTATCCCGTAGAATGTAAGTCCACAAGGACAGGGTCCTCTCCCCTCTGTACCAGTCTGTCATTGTAAATTTACTTACTGTAAATGATATCTATAACTTTGTATGTAACCCCTTCTAATGTATAGCAACATGGAATTAATGGCACTATATAAATAAATAATAATCAAAAGGATCAGGTGCTGTTTGATGCTAGGGTTTTCAAAAAGCCAAATAAATGTGCTTTAGGGAAAGAAGAGGCCAAACACCTGGGATATGTAGTGGGTAGAGGCGAGATCAAACCCCAAATCAGTAAAGTTGAGGTAATCCAAACATGGCCGAGATCGCTGTCAAAAAACAAGTTAGAGCCTTCCTGAGGATCATGGGATACTGTTGTGAATGTTTTTGAAATGAATTCTGAGCAGAAGCTCC
>VIAB01044665.1:1548-19371 GCA_009801035.1 Oophaga pumilio
GATACTTTTGAATATCGGAAAGTATCGCTCAACTCTAGTAGCAGATCCTCTGAATGACTTCTTCACCTATTAACTACTGCTAGATTTATGATTGCATCTTGTTGGAGGATAGCTTCCCCCACCATCTCGACTAGAGTACTGCAGCTGAGTGTGCGATGTTTATCGAATGGTGTATTTGACAGCTACCCTGAACGCAAAGATAGACCTGTTTGAGGCAGTGTGGACTTCGTGGGATTATTATTGGGCACAACAAACTGGCTACCCCTTTATTATTTTTTTTTTTTCTCTCCACACTTTCTTTAATTTCCCCTCCCTCTTTCTTGTTCCCTCCCCCGCCTTGATAACTCTGTCTTGTGGTACTTTTCTATAAAATTGTCACTATAAATCTGTGAGAGACATCATTTCTGCCCTGGTTGGGGGGTGAGTATGGGATGAATTTTTTGCTCTTATCTTTGTATGACTCACATGAATCCTGTATTATCTAAGTAAATAATCTGTTGCAATGTCTTTATTGGTAAAACTTTTTAAAACCCTTAATAAAAATTACAGTTCTAAAAAAAAGTTCTCGTCGACTGTCAAACCCCTCACTGAAATGACAAAGAAAGGTAAGGAGTTCTCGAGGTGGTCCGACTGCGCCCATCAGGTGTTCTCATCTTTGAAGAAATACTTTCCCGCTGCTCCTGTACTCTTTCAACCAGATGTTTTCCAACTGTTTGTTGTTGAGGTTGATGCATATGAGGTAGGAATCGGGGCTGTGTTATTTCAAGGGTCGTCCCCTGGTATGTGGCGTCAATGTGCATTTTTATCAAAAAAATTGTTGTCAGTCAAAAGGAACTATGATGTAGGCAATAGAGAACACTTGGCCATCAAGTTGGCTTTTGAGGAGTAGTGTCATTTTTTTGAGGGGGCAGTCCACCCTGTCATTGCCATTACTAATCATAAAATTCTTTTAGACCTTGAATCCGTTAAACATCTTAACCCTAAACAATGTGGATAAGGGAAAATATGTGTAAGTGGGTTAAGAACTGGCTCAGGGATAGGAAACAAAGGGTGGTTATTAATGGAGCACACTCGGACTGGGTGACAGTTAACAGTGGGGTAACACAGGGGTCAGTATTGGGTACCGCAGGGGTCAGTATTGGGTACCGCAGGGGTCAGTATTGGGGCCACTTCTTTATAACATATTTATTAATGACCTTGTAGGAGGCATAAAGAGCAGAATTTCAATATTTGCTGATGACACTAAACTCTGCAGGGTAATCAATACACAGGAGGACAATTTTATATTACAGGAGGATTTACGTAAACTAGAAGCTTGGGCTGATAAGTGGCAAATGAGCTTTAATGGGGATAAATGTAAGGTCATCTACTTTGGCTTAAGAAATAGGATGTATAATTATGTGCTTAATTGTAAAACCCTGGGCAAAACTGTCACTGAGAAAGACCTGGGTGCAAGGGTGGACTACAAACTCACATTTAGTGGCCAGTGTCAGCTGCTGCAAAGGCAAATAAAATAATGGTATGCATTAAAAGAGACATAGATGTACATGAAGAGAACTTAATTTTACTTCTACACAAGTCACTAGACAAGGGGGCATCCTCTACGTCTGGAGGAAAGAAGGTTTAATCATAATCACAGACGCAGATTCTTTACTGTAAGAGCAGTGAGACTATGGAACTCTCTGCCCTATGATGTTGTAATGAGTGATTCCCTACTAAAACTTAAGAAAGAACTGGATGAATTTCTTGAAAAGTTTATGTCATGAACGGCGCACGAACAGAAGGATGGAGGCCCGGGGTTTCACGGTTTATGATCCCACCGCTGCCACCAATATGACACTAACTGCAGGGATTTATGTTTATCCAACTTTCCAGTTCCGCTTTGGAGCCCGCAGCTCTCAGGCATCCCCTAACCCTCAGGTCAGTCAGGGAACTGCACCGAGGATAATTAGTCGCCAGACGGGCCTGCTTAGATGTGTACTGGCTATTAGGCACGCTGCAGCAAAGGAATTATAACTACTCCTAGCCGCAGCCAGGCAATACGCTTAAAAAACCCACTCCGTCACTGCTATCTATACCCCACTCCCAGCACACACTCGCTCTCACCAGCCTCTGGTTCTAAAATTTAGGGCAGAGGCCACCCTAATTTAGTAGCGTAATTCACTTGAGGCACGTGCACATTCGTTATAGAGCATAGAGACGAACTAGCAACTTTATATTTTACTCCAAAAAGCTAGGCAGTGTTTACAGAAGGTATAAAAAGATTTTACAAAGTGAGATAATTAAAAATATGTACAACATGATAACAAAATAAAAGGATGAAAGGCAGAAACTTACAGTTGCTTAGATCATTGCAGGCAAACCATGCGGCCAGGGGATGGGCAAGGCATGCATCACATTCTTGTACTGCGTCTGGTTTCCAGGACAAATATCAAGCAAAATGACCTGGCCCTGCCTTATGTCCCTCTGGTTGTGACATCACTAAAGGGGCTGAGTTACCACCGCCCTCCCCTTTGCTCAGAGTTACAGATTTGGTTCTGAAAACTTATAACGATCATAACTTGGCTTGAGAACCTAGAAGAATATCGGCAGAACCATCATTCATCTTATTTTGAAATTAGTTTTCTGATGAGTGCAAACTCAGCTTAGCTATACCACACCACTCAGGAGAATTTCATTTCTCTGGCTCTGTTGGTGCTGGAACCGTGAAAAACGGACAGACATGTAACTTTGGTATTTTTATCATAAACTCGCAGCGTTTTATGACCAAATGATTAGATTCCCATTATTGTCTATGAGAGGAACTGCACATTTTGGAGACAAAGAGACCCCCTGCTGGGAAGCCGGAAGCCAGTGACAAGTAATTCAGATTACACAGGTCGTGTGTGAGCTGAGGGGGAGGAACAAGGGGGTGAGTGGCTGCTGTCTCAGGCTACAGGCTGCCAGTGAACCAAAGTCTGCAGTCAAAGGGAAAAGTGCACGGAGGGTCAAGCCCGCACACTGACATAGCAGAGTCCAGTATGTGAATAGAAGATTCTGCAATGTGATAATTAGGGGCATCTTACTTCATATTTTACATTATCGTCACACCTCCCCCTTTTAGAGGGCGCTAAGGAGTTAGGACCCGTCGGTACTCATCCATGCGCACCTCAGCGGGTTCGCCCAAGCTGAACAACCCATTGGCATTTCCATGCTTGCGGGCCTTCTTGTGTTTCACGGTAAAGTTGTACTGCTGGAGGGAAAGGCTCCAGCGTTGCAGCCTTCCGTTGGTTCCGGACACTGTGTGCGCCAGCTCAGAGAGTTGTGGTCGGTTACCACCATGAAGGTGTGCCCGTACAGGTAGGGCTACAAACGATGCAGTGCCCAGACCATGGCCAGGCACTCCTTCTCGATGTTGGAGTATGCCACTTCCCTCAGCAGAAGTTTCCGGCTCAGGTGCAACACAGGGTGCTCTTGGTTTCCTGAGTCGACCTGGCTGAGTACAGCAACAAGGCCAATCTCACTGGCGTCAGTCTGTACCAGGAATGGCCAACTGCTGTCGACTGCTTTCAATACTGGAGAGCAGCACAGGGCTGTCTTCAAAGCTCGGAAGGCCGCCTCACAGCCGTCTGTCCAGTCGACTGTTTGGGGTAGCCTGCGCTTGGTGAGGTCTGTCAAGGGTTTTGCAAGGGTGCTATAGTCCTGTACGAACTGCCTATAGTACCCTGCATTGCCCAAGAAGAACATCACCTGTTTATTTGTCCTGGGGGTGGGCCAGGACAGGATCGCATCCACATTATCAGGCTCTGGACTCATGGAACCCCTGCCTACCCGGTGTCCCAGGTAGTGGACCTTGCTCATGCTCATTTGGCACTTTCCCGGCTTGATGGTCAGACCTGCCTGGTAAATACGCTTGAGCTCCTCGAGGAGATGCTGAAGGTGTTCCTCCCAAGTGGAACTGAAGACGGCAATGTCATCCAGGTACGCCATGGCGTACTTCTCCAGTCCCAGAAGCAGGTGTTTGACCATCCGCTGGAAAGTGGCAGGGGCATTTTTCATGCCGAAGGGCATGACCGTGGACTCGTACAGTTCAAAAGGGGAGATTAAGGTGGATTTCTCCTGCGCCACAGGGCTCAGGGGAATTTGCTAGTATCCCCGACTCAAATCCATGATGGATATGTACTTTGTGTTCGCCAACTGCTCAAGCAGATCCTCGATGTGCGGCATCAGGTGTGCATTAGAGGTTGTGATGGCGTTGAACCCTCTGTAGTCCACGCCGTACCGGGTGGTCCGATGCTTTTTGGGCATGAGAACTACGGATGAGGCCTACGCGCTCTTGTACCATTGAATCACTCCCAGCCGTAACATCTCATCGATCTTTTGGCGCATAACTTGCTACAACTCCTCAGAGATCCGATAAGGTGTTCGCTGTAATGGGGCATGATTCCCGAAGTCCACCTCGTGGACCGCTAACTCAGTCCCCCCAGGTCGGTGGGAGAACATGGCACGGAAGGGTTCCAGTGTGATTAACAACTGGGAATGCTGGGGTACGGTTAGCAGGGCACTTATCTCCATGTCCTTAATGGAACCACCGGCTTTGACGTGGGCCAGCATGTCCAGGAGGGGTTCTTCCTCCCCGTCCTTGGGCAGGTTGCAGACCGGTAGGACGCAGGCTTCATGTTCGTGATGAGCCTTCATCATGTTGATGTGAAAGGCCTTGCGCCTACCCCGTGCGTGGTCAAGCATGACCACGTAGGTGACTGGGTTGAGCTGTTGATTGACGACATACGGGCCTTCACAGGCTGCCTAAAGCTTATCTCTTGGTATGGGGACCAGCACCCACACCTATTGACCCACCTGGTAGGTCCGCTCCCGGGCGTTCTGGTCGTATCACTGCTTCTGGTCAGCCTGAGCCTGAGTCATGTTGTCGTGCACCAACTGTGTCAAGGTCTGCATTTTGTCACGGAAGCGCATGATGTACTCCACGATGGACACTTCAGAAGGGTTCAGCTGGTCTTCCCAGGATTCCCTTACCAACCCAAGGGGTCCTCAAACTCACCTGCCATACAGCAGCTCGAAGGGGGAGAACCCTGTCGAGGTCTGTGGAACTTCTCTGTAGGCAAATAGCAGGTGTGGGAGGTACCGCTCCCAGTCGCGCCCTTGGGTCTCAACCAGCATGCGTAGATTCTGTTTGAGGGTACCGTTGAAGCGCTCACACAATCCATTGGTCTGTGGGTGATACGCACTTTGATACCAGATGCTTCACCTGCATTCTCTTACAGAGAGCCTCCATTAAGCGAGACATGAATTGGGTCCCTTGATCGGTAAGCATCTCCCTGGGAAATCCTACCAGTAAAAAGATGGTCACCAGTGCATTCGCCACCTTATCTGCCCTAGTTGAGGACAGAGCCACTGCCTTCGGGTACCGGGTAGCGTAGTCTACCACAGTGAGGATGTTTTGCTTTCCAGAGCTGCTGGGGATGGCCAGCGGACCCACAATGTCCACCGTGATCCTCTGGAAAGGCTCCGCTATCACTGGCAAAGGGATCAGGGGAGTCTTAAGAGCAGGTCCCGCCTTCCCCACTCTTTGGCAGGTGACACAGGAGCGGCAGTAGTTTATTACATCTGTTCCCATCTTGGGCCAATAGAAGTGTTTAGACAGCCGTGCCTTAGTTTTGCTGACTCCCAACTGTCCAACAATGGGAATTTCATGGGCAATCTGCAACAACTCACCCCTGAATTATAGGGGACGACCAGCTGTCCTTGCCTCAACCACTTCTTTTGGGAATCTCCGTGTACTGTCTCTTGGTACAACCTTCCTCATTCCAAGAACACCCTCTCCTTATCAGTCATGGAGGTGGACATCTCGGCGAGGTGTCTCAAGTACTCCAGGCTCGCATCTGAGTGCAGAGTGGCCTGGAACTCCTGGCTGGAGGCAGCCAGAAGTAATGCCAGGGTCCCCTCCTCACTGGGACCCTCTGGAACCTGATCTGGGTTCACGTCTTGTTCAGTCTCTCCTGTAGCGGAGGAAGGTCCAGAATGCAGGATTCACAGCTCTCCGGTGCCCCTCTTACCCTCAGATCAATCAGGGAACTGCACCTAGGACAGGCCTGCTTGAATGTGTACTGGCTATTAGGCACGCAGCAGTGAGGGATTTATAACTACTCCTAGCCACAGCCAGGCAATACGTTTATAAAACCCACTCCGTCACTGCCAGCTATACCCCACTCCCAGCACACACTCGCTGCCACCAGCCTCTGGTTCTAGAATGTAGGGCAGTGGCCACCCTAATTTAGTAGCATAATTCACTTGAGGCACGTGCAAATTCGTTATAGAGCATAAAGACGAACTAGTAATTTTATATTTTACTCCAAAAATCAAGGCAGTGTTTACAGAGGGTATAAAAAGATTTTACAAAGTGAGACAATTAAAATAGGTACAACATGATTACAAAATAAAAGGATGAAAGGCAGAAACTTACAGTTACTTAGATCATTGCAGGCAAACCATGGGGCCGGGGGATGGGCGAGATGTCGTAATGCATCACAGACGTGCACTGCATCTGGTTTCCAGGACAAATCTCAAGCAAAATGACCTGGCCCTGTATTATAGCCCTCTGGTCGTGACATCACTAAAAGGAGCTGTGTTACCACCGCCCTCCCCTTTGCTCAGAGTTACAGATTTGGTTCTAAAAACTTATAACGATCATAACTTGGCTTGAGAACTTAGCAGAATATCAGCTGAACCGTCATTCATCTTATTTTGAAATTAGTTTTCTGATTAGTTCAAACTCGGATTAGCTATTCCACACTGTTCAGGAGAAATCCATTTCTCTGGTTCTGTTGACGCTGGAACTGTGAAAAACATGGGCTATTAAGCTTAGTCGACACACTTCGCAGAATTGTAACTTTCATATCTTTATCATAAACTCACAGAGTTTTATGACCAAATGGTTAGATTCCCATTATTGTCTATGAGAGGAGCTGCACATTTTGGAGACAAAGAGACCCCCTGCTGGGAGGTGGGAAGGCAGTGACTAGTAATTCAGGTTAAACTGGTCGTTTGTGAGCTGTGGGGGAGGAACAAGGGGGTGAGAGGCTGCATTCTAAGTTTACAGGCTGCCAGTGAGCCGAAATCTGCAGGCAAAGGGAAAAAAACAGGGGGTCAAGCCCGCACACTGACATAGCAGAGTCCAGTATGTGAATAGAAGATTCTGCAATGTGATAATCAGGGGCATCTTACGTCATATTTTACATTAAGGTCTCAGTTTAATATTACAGGGTATATATACTAGGTTCCTTGATATTGCGTTGATCAAGGGAACTAGTCTGATTGACGTATGTGGAGTCGGGAAGGAATTGTTTTCCCCAATGTGGAGCTTAGTGTTTGCCGCATAGGTTTTTTTTTACACTCCTCTGAATCAACAAGTTAGGCTATTTGTTGAACTAGATGGACTTAGAGTATTCCTTCAACCTTAAATACTATATTAATAAGCTAGAATGTCTCTATTTTTGCCAGGTTTAATTTTATCATCATTTACCGTCCTTGAATTGAGAATGTCAAAGGTGATGCTTTATCTCAGAGCTTCACTGGGGGTGGTTGTTCGGATGGCTCTGTCCCTATTTTACAGGAAGAGGTGGTAGTCTCTGTCGTTTGTTCTGAGCTGGAGAGAGAGATATCTTTCCTTTTCTTCAGCGCTCCTACCTCAAGCTAACAGTCAGACTGAACATTTAAACCAGTCTTTGGAGACATACCTCAGGTGTTTTGCGTCAGATAATCAGGGAATCGGTCATCTTTTTTACAATTAGCTGAGTTTGCTTTGAAAAATCGTCACAGTGAGTCCACAGGTAAGTCACCATTTTTTAGTGCATATGGCTTCCATCAGCACTTCAGTAAAGAGACTTCTTCAGGGGTTCCTGGGGAGTAATGATTTTCTTCATCACTCTCATCTTTATGGCAAGGCATTCAGAACAACTTGAAATTCATGGGGGACAGATACAAACACATGGTGGATAAGAAACGGTTGTCCGGTCTGGACTTGGGTGTGAATGATTTGGTATGACTGACTACCAGACATATTAAACTGAAAATTCCCTCCTGGAAATTAGATCCTAGATGTATTGGTACTTACAAAGTTGTTGCCATAATTAATACTGTGGCTTTTCGACTTAAGCTTTATCTAACTCTCAAAATCCACAATGTATTCCATACGTCATTGCTCCGAAAAAATTCAGTGCCTGTGGAGCCATCACCTATGCTGCTCAGCTTGCTCTCTGCTTTGTCCTGCATCTTTCAGATAAGTTATTTGTCTGTTTTAATCTGTGGCATTTGTTCCCTGCCTTGCTGGTGTGAGTTCAACCAGGTTCCCTGCGGGAACCATTGCTGGACTCTGTTTTCCTTTGCCACAGTCTTTTCTGTATTTCTAGTCTCCTGGTATTTCAGTATCTGTTATTTTGCATCCAGTTCACACCAGAGTTATGATTTAGTGGGGGAGAAGTCGTGTTGCCTCAGTATTTTTGCATATCAGACGTGTTGGAATTTTTCTTAGTTTTTGCGGGCATTTGCTTATTCTATTTTCTGCCTGTGTTTTGTACTTCATCTGTCTCACTGTCAATATATTTTTGGGGGCTACCTATTCCTTTGGGGCTCTAATCCAGGCAGTTAGCTTTCCCCTTTAGGCTTAATTAACTCTTTGGATGTCAAGGCGTCTAGGGCATCATAGGTACGCCCCACGGCTAATTCTAGTTGTGTTGTCAGTTTATGGGTCTGCAATCTGCTAAATTACCAACCTCTCTGGGTGTGTGGTTGCCTACCCTATTTTTCTATTATCCTCCTTGGTTACCGAATCATAACAGGTATGGTCCTGAGGAGAGGATGTGGGTAACAACATATGAGGTTAATGCCAGTAAACTAATTCGGTCCTTCCATGCGGCCCATCCAGATAATCACAATCCCGAGGGTGCACAGTAGCCCCTAGTAAAAGTGGGTTACTGTCACGAGGGTGTCACGTCACCCTGGGAGACCTGGAGTTAGAAGGTTACGTCGGGTAATGAATTTCAGTACTCTTTAGAGATGGTGTGATTCATGGCCTATTTTAAATGGATTTCCTTTCCTTCAGTGCTGAGAGGTCTAAGGACTCTTTGCATGCTGGGTGACACCATACAGTCTGGTTGCTCTCAGCTGCAACTGATTATCATTTACTCTCTCTACATATAGTGGCCCTGGGCAGTTAGTCCTTGCTGGTGAAAGATTCGTCATCCTGTGCTAAGTGGTAAAGCTGAGCAGTTTCAGTGAAGTTGTAGTAGTAGTGATCTATTGTTTGCTGTTGTACTCCTGGTACCTAGAGCATCATACTGTGTTAGGTGGGTTTGTATACTGTATGGGGGGCTGTTATGTTATGGTAGCTGAGGAGGCAGGAGCAAAAAACCGCATAGGCAGCCAAACACCAGAAAGGTTGGAAACTAATAGGTTGCAGACCCCTAAACTAACCACACAACTAGAAGCAGCTGTGGGACGTTCCTATGGTGCCCCAGACGCCTCATCATAGCCGGAGAGATTAGCTATCCCTGAAGATGGAAAGAGGAAAGCTAACTGCCCAGGAGTAGAGCCCCAAAAGAATAGGAATCCCCCAAGCATATAATGGCGGTTAGACAAGATGAAAACACGAACACAGACAGTAAAAAGATTGAGCAAACGCTGGGGCCCAAAACTGTCTAGATAGGACAGCACAGGAGAGAATACTGTTATGATTTGGTAGCTGAGGAGAGCAGGCAAAAAAGGCAATACACCAGAGAGGTTGGAATCTACTGGATTGCAGTACCCTGACTAACCACCACAACTAAAGGCAGCCGTGGAGCGTACCTACGTTGGTCCTAGATGCCTCGTCACAGCCTGAGAAGCTAACTACACCTAAAGATAAAAAGAGGAAAACTATCTGCCCCGGAGCAGATCCCCAAAGAACATAGGAAGCCCCCAAACATGTAATGGCGGTAAGACAAGAGGAAATACAGACACAGACAGAAAATAGTATGAGCAAACGTTGGGGCCCAATCTGCCTAGAAAGAAAAGGATAGGAAGGACACTTACTGCAATCCAAAAAACCCTAAAAAAATACCAACTCACTAATTGCAAAAACACCTGAGATCACACGATCTCTACCACCTAAATTAGTTCTCTGGTGTACCAAAACTAAGCAGCAGCCACTGAAAAAACTGGAAAAGGCAAATGAACAAATAACAGTGGCTCAGATAAACTGAGAGGAGCACAAGCCCCCGGAGGGGACCTGGCTGACCTCCACAGAATTGCAGGACAAAATGCAAAAAGCAAGCAAAAAAAAAAAGCAGAAAATATCTTATCTGTTAGCAGAAGATGCAGGCAAGACACAGCAAGCTTCCAAGTGAACCAGGAACCAAAGTTGAGACAAGAACAATTGATAACCGGCAACCCTGATGGGGGGAACCTCCCTTATATAAGACCAGTCTGTAACACCTGATTGCCAATCTTCACAATCTTCATTGAATAGTTCAGTACTGTTTGTAACCACCAGAGGGAGCTTCTGCTCAGAATTCATTTCTAACACATTCACAACAGAATACTGTCTGCAACCCAGAAAAACCCTAGGAAAAACAACACTTCTGAATCAAAAATTACTGAGAGCACACGGTCTCGACCACCTATATCAGATCTCTGGTGTGAGCACGCAGCTACCCAGCAGTAAAATATCACAAGAACTGAGCAAATGAACAAATACAAAAAGATAACAGAGACCAGCCCAAGCCCACCAAAGGGGACCCGGCTGAACTCAAAAAGCAAGGCAGCAAAAAAACAGGAAAATCAAACCACAGTAAAAAAACTGAAAGAAACTTATCTGAGTGCAAGCAGGAGACAGCAGAAAAGCAAGCTGAATTCCATGCTAGACCAGGAAGAACAATTGATTACCGGCAAGGATCATGGGAGGTCAGCTCACTTATATCAGGCCAGTCCGTCTCACCTGATAACCAATCATCAGTTGCAGGTGGTGGATTTTTGCTGTTCAATATAGGTTCAATACCCTCAGCAACCACCAGAGGGAGATTCAGCTCCGACGTCATCTCCAACACGGTCACAACAGGGGGCATTTCATTGGTATCTAATTGGATTGGGGGACTTTGTGGGAATCAGCGTCTGGAAATTATATATTTTGCTGTGGGCATTGTGGCAGCATCATATTTTGCTTTTCATGGGGTAATATGTAGTATCGTACTATGCATGTAGGGGTTACTATAGAATTAACTTATGTGGGGTATTATACTGTGTGTGGAGGGCATTTGGGGGTATCATACCCTATGATTGGGTAGAGTAACATAGCAGGTGGGGATTTTCAGAGTGTTCAGTAGGGGCACAATTATTGTGTGGATTTTTCACCAGATTTCTCACTACAAACTGTATAGATTATTAACCCCTTCATTACTAAGCCTGTTTTTAATTTCCTGACTGCCATTTTTTTCAATTCTGACGAGTGTCACTTTATGTGGTAATAACACTGTAACGTTCCAATATAATCTAGTGATTCTGACACAGTTTTTTGCGACATGTTGGAATTCATGATAATGGTAAATTTTGGTTGTAATGAATTGTATTTAATTAAGAAAGCATTGGAAATTCAGCAAAAAAATTGAAAATTTAGCATTTTTCATACTTTGAATTTTGAAGACCTTAAAACAAGACAGTTATACCACACAAAATAGTTAATAAAATATTTACCCCATGTCTACTTTACATGAACATGATTTTTGAAGCATATTTCTTTCCTCATAAAGTTAGGAGGGTAGAAGTTTATTAATATATTTTTTATTTTTACTGCAAAATTTACAAAACCAATTTTTGTACGGACCACTTCACATTTGTAGTGACTTTGAGTGGCCTATATGAAAAAAATATCCAAAAGTAACAGGTTTTTAAAATTGCAGCTCTCAAAGTGCTGAAATTCACATTCAAAAAGTATATTAACCCTGTTGGTGCTTCACAGAAATTAAAGCAATGTGGAATGAAAAAAACTGAAAAATTGAGAAAATGAGAAATATTGCGTAAGCCCCAAATTTTGCATTTTCACAAAGGTAATAGGAGAAAGTTTACCATCAAGTTTTCTGTGCAATTTCTGCTGATTACACTGATTCATCATATGTGGTGGAAAAGTACTATTTGGGTGCACAGCAGATCTTGGAAGGAAAGGTGAACCATCTGACTTTTAGGAGTGCAAAATTGTCTGGAATATATAGCGGATGCCATGTTTTGTTTGCAGAGCCCATGATGTGTATAAACAGTTGAAACCTCCTGTAAATGACCTATTTTGGAAAATACGCCGCTCAAGGAATTTGTCTAGAGGTGTTGTGAGCACCTTGAACCCAAAGATGCTTCACAAAATTTTATAACATTGAGTCGCGAAAGTAAAAAAATCACATTTTCCCACAAAAAATATGCTTTATCCCCAAATTTTTAATTTCCACAAAGAAAACAGGAGAAAATGAATAGCACCATTTGGGCTCATTCTCACTTGTGATGAAATCGGACAAATGCAATCCTAAATCCAGACTATTGTTATTCTGTCATTGTGTGTTCATCTGTGTTTTTTTTACAGCTCGGATCGGATCACAATCGGACTTGAAAAAAATTGCAGCATTCGATTGTAATCGGAAATCAGATCCCTCAATAAATGTCAATGGGTGTGAGAAAAAAAATCACAGTCCGATATTTACACACCAATTTCCTTGAAAAGCCGGCAATTCATATGCCGCATACAAAAAAAATCACAGCACGACAGGTTAGAATAGAATAGATAGAATAGATATATACACATAGGATGCATGGGATACATAGGATAGATAGATATTTAGATGTCAGTGACACACACACATATATATATATTTATATTAGACAGATAGAAGAAAATCCGGCAATTCATCTGCCACGTACAGTAAAATTAGTGTGACAGGTTACACACATAGAATATAGAGAAAAAGGGAAAAAGCAGCAACAGGAAACAATGTCCCTGGGTGCCATGCCTCCAAGGCAAAAAACAAACCTCTATACTAAAGATAAAAAAAGAAGGCAGCACGTCAGTTAAAGGTGAAAAAAGTGCTTTTTTTAATTGCCCAAAGTGGCAACTTTTCAGCTCAAAACTGTGAGCCTTTCTCACGCACCTATTTCACCTTTAACTGGTGTGCTGCTTCCATTTTTTATATTTTCCACATAGAATAGATACTTGTATAGAAGTCAGTGACACACACATATATATGTATACATATTACATAGATAGAAGAAAAGCCTTCAGTTCAGCACCTACGCACTGTAAAATCATAGCAGTAGCCGATAGCATAGAATAGATTAATTACATTCAGTATATACAAATAGAAATGATAGATATACAGATTTCAATGACATATACAATTAGTGCAATGCGTGTGCAGCTTACTGTACATGTATTTAATTATTAAGAAATTATTTTTCTGAAAAAAAATGGTGTCGTGTCCCATGTAATTTTCTTAACCAGCAGATGGAAAGCCGATGGCTTGGGGCAGATATTTATAGCCTGGGAAGGGAGTAATACCCATGGAGCTTCCCAGGCTATTAATATGAGCTCATAGCTGTATATTAAGCCTTTACTGGCTTTGGCTTTTAAAATGGGGGACCCAAAAAAAGATGTAGTGTCCCCCCTATAATTAATAACCAGAAAAGGCTATAAAGACAGCTGTGGGCTGATATTAACAGCCTAGTAAGGTGCCTTGGATACTGCCTCCCCCTAGTCTAAAACCAATAGCTCTCATCCACCCCAGAAAAGGCGCATCTATATGATGTGCCAATTCTGGCACTTAGCCTCGTTCTTCCCACTTGCTCTGTAGCGATGGCAAGTGGGGTGATTTACTATGACACACTGAAAAATGCTTTTTATGCAAAAAATACATTTAGAATCGCCATATTTTCACAGCTATAATTTTCTATATTTCTTCGGACAAAGAAATGTGAGGGCTTGATTTTTGACAAATGAGTTGATGTTTAATACCATTTTCGGGCAGATAACATTTTTTAATGGATTCCTACTTAGAATTTTGGGCTGGCAGATTAAACTAAAACCAGCAATTTGGGAATTGTTTTATGGGGGCTTTCTTTTGTGCTGTTCATCGTGTAGGAAAATTGATGAGGCCGCTTTATTCTTCTGGTTAACACGATTACAGTGATTCTACATTTAAATTTTTTTATGTTTTGCAGTTTTTTCACAATAAAAACAATTTTATAGAAAAATAACTGTTTTTGCATCACTATTCTGAAAGCTATAGGTTTTATTTCTCAGCTGATGGAGCTATATGTTAGCTTGTTTTTTTAGAGTAAGATGACATTTTCAGTTTTATAATTTTTATTTACAGTGGTGTGAAAAAGTCTTTGCCCCCTTCCTGTTTTCTTATTCTTTTGCATGTCTGTCACAGTTATATGTTTCAGGTCACCAAGCAAATGTAAATATTAGACAAAGATAAAACAAGTAAGCATAGAAAGCAGTTTTTAAATGAAGGTCTTTATTATTAAGGGAAATAGAAATCCAAACCTACAGAACCTGTTTGAAAAATTGATATCCCAATAAACCCTAATAACTGTTTGAGTTACCCTTAACAGCAACAAATGCAATCAAGCATTTGCAATAACTGGCAATAAGTCATTTACAATGCTATGGAGGAATTGTGTCCCACTCAATATTACAATAATATGTATTGCAATACAAACTGTGAGCCTGTGAACCTTTACGGATATTGGACTCTTCCAAAAAAAATAACACCAGCCCCCAGCGGTCAGCTTTCCTTTAGCTGGTTATAAAAATTACGGGGGACCACACTCCATTTTTTTTATTTTTTAAAATTTATTAACAAGTACAGTAAAATACACACCCAAGGTAACCTTAGTTTACAGCCTCCAGGTGTCCCAGCGGCTGGAAACTCCAGTAACCTTAAAATGCCCCTCAAACTTTCCCATGAGATTTCTGGGCCTCGCAACTGCCCAGAAGAATCAGTGACTGTGAACTTTGGTAACTTTTAAGGTTACCTGGAGTTCAAAACCACCAGGTCTCACTGTAGCTCGAGTGCAGGACTTGCGGTCGTTCATCAGTGAGTGCCAGAGTGCCAAGTGCCGAACTCACAGTCATTCATTAGTTCTGCACTGGTACCTCAAAGCAAGAGAAACAGCTGCAATGAACTCAGATGACTTTACAATACTTGTTAATAACTAAAGAAATAAATGAAAAAAACAGCGTGGTGTCCCCCGTAAATTTCATAACCAGCTGAAGGAAAACCAACAGCTGGGGGCTGATGTTAATATTCTGAGAAGGGTCCAACAATCATAAAGGTTCCAAGGCTATTAATATCATAATATCTCACAGCTGTTTGCTTTGCCTATTCTGGTTATTATAGGGAAACCACAAAAATGACATGGGGTTCCCACTATATTTAAAAACCAGCAAAGGCTAAACAGACAGGGGTGGGCTGATATTATTAGCCAAGGACTGGAGAAGTGGCTATCAAACTGGTTCCATTACGGTAACCATTATTCACCCGCTCAAACCCCAATCTGAGAAACATTAAAGTAGAGTCCTCACATATCTGATGATGAATTTATGAAAGAAAACAGCCTATGAAAATGTGAAAGTGCTGCAAGAAATGAATGGAAACTTCGGATAAATCAGTGTTTCTATTTTGACAAGTCTGACAACTTTCTCATCAACTGTCCTTCTTAACTTCATTAAAAAAATATTCTAACTTTTCCAATGAGAAGTCTTGTATGAACTAGGGCCTCCAGTGAATGCCATCATCCATTCCATTCCATTTTTTTTGTATTGCACCCAACATTAAAAAAGACAACCAGGATTCTCATTTCTTCATTTTTATCAGGTTTCAAGTTGATTATCAATAGATTTCCACATCTGCCATGGTTGATTTAGGAGCAAATGGAAATTTTATGGACATAGCTTTCGTCAAATAACATGGTTTAAAATTTCAAAACAGATTTCCATCTTTTATTAGTGAAACTGTTGATGGATCCCCTCTGAGCTCAGGACTAGTGAATCAAGAGACTGAAGCCTTGGAGATAGTTATGGAATCTAATCACCATGAGGATTTATCCTTCTTACTAATCCCATCTCCACTTTTCCAATAATCCTGGGATTACCATGGCTAAAGGCTCAAAATCTCACAATCATTTGGGAACCAAATTGTCTTTTCAATCTGATGTCCACTCCCCACATGCTGCACCAAATGAAGAAGTTTTGGGGATCCTGGACAATCTTCTAAACTACCACCTGCATATAAGAAATTTGCTGATGTATGTGACAAGAAAAATGAGTACAAATCTTTTGCCTCATGATTGTCCAATTGATCTATAGCCTGGAGCAGCAATACCCTTTGAAAGAAATTACCCACTGGAAGAGGATGAATTAAAAACCCTCAAACAGTACAGCAATAAAAATCTAGCTAAAGGGTTCATTTGTCCTTTCTTTTCACCGTCTATATTTTTTGTAAAAAATAAAGGCAAATTCTTCAGACCCTGCATTGCCTTCAAAGAAATGAATATAATTACTGTATTAAATTGTTACCCTCTTCCTTTGATTTAATAATAATAATCTTTATTTTTATATAGCGCTAACAGATTCCGCAGCGCTTTACAGTTTTGCACACATTATCGTCGCTGTCCCCGATAGGGCTCACAATCTAGATTCCCTATCAGTATGTTTTTGGAGTGTGGGAGGAAACCCATGCAAACACGGGGAGAACATACAAACTCCTTGCAGATGTTGTCCTAGTTGGGATTCAAACCCAGGACTCCAGCGCTGCAAGGCTGTAGTGCTATCCACTGAGCCACCGTGCTGCCCATTTCTGACTTGCTTGACAGAGTTCATGTGAAGCTGTTCACAAAACTGTATTTTTGTGAGGCATATAACTAGAGATGAGCGAATATTTCAATGTTCGGTTTGAACTACGATTGCAGAATTTGCAATATTCGTCAATATATTGGTTGAATATTCGCCAAACACAACCAAACGTCATTCAAGTCAAAAGGAGGCAAAAATAAACGCATGCAGAACATCTTCTAATGGCCCAAAAAGCTGACAAAACACATCAAATGAGGGATAGACAGATGGAAAGTGGCATCAATTCACCCATTGTACAAATTGCAGCATGGCAATGAAGCAGCCAGCCAGGCGTGAGGTATAGGGGTCTAGGAAAAGCTCACAGACAAAGATGGAAGGACTTAAAGCTTTGTCAAGCTTTATTTGTGTGCTTTCTCCAGCAGGCAGCTATTACCTTTATCATCACTTTTTTTGTGATAGGGTGGCTGTCCTCATCAGTGGAGGGCACCTGTGCTGCGCAAGCCTTTATCTGTGGGAGCAAGCTGCATCCTGCTAGTGCACTGTTCATCTTTCAAGATCTCGTGAGGCATTTTTCATGTTGTGTATAGGGGTCTAGGCTAGCATTTACAGCTACTAACTGAATGTCAAAATAAGATGAGGTGGTGAGGGACCTGTGTTGGCCTGCTGTGCTGGGAGCCCTGACACCACATACAAAGCTCAAACTGCTTTCATGCTGAGCCACACAGCTGGCACAAATATCAGTTTCGTAGACTTTAGTGATGAGCGAACGTGCTTGGTAATGCTCGTTACTCGCCCAAGCATCACTGTACTCAGGGTGCTAGGCGAGCAGCGAGTATTTCCATGTTTGCTCAGTAGGAGTTCTGGTGCACACCCTGCATTTTTGGCGCTCTTTAGGTTAAGTTACTCATGCACATGACTCTTGTAAGGTTTCACTCACTCGGCTGCTTCAGAGGTAAATC
>VIAB01044673.1:5993-19364 GCA_009801035.1 Oophaga pumilio
GTAATTGTAGTGACCCGAAGAATAAAGTTGTCTTACCAATTTTACCACACGAGGAATGGAGAAAAAAAAAAACAATTCCTGAATTGATGGTTTTTGTTCATTCTGCCTCCACAAAAAATCAGAATAGAAAGCGATCAAAAAATGTTATGTGGCCGAGTATGGTACCAATAAAAACGTCAGCTTGTCCCGCAAAAAACAAGTCCTCTCATGACTCTGTCAGCCGAAATATGGAAAAATTATAGCTCTCAAAATACGACAAAGCAAACATTTCTTACAAAAAATCTTACAAAAAAAGCGTCTTTTTGTGTGTGACAGAAGGTAAATATGAAAAAAGGACATAAATCTGGTATCGCTGTAATCGCATTGACCCGAAGAATAAAGTCTCCTAATCATTAATACCGCACGAGGAACGGCGTAAGAAATAAAACCAATTCTTCATCTTTTGTGGATTTGTTCATTCTGCCTCCCAAAGATCGCAGTAAGGCTATCACAGTGGTTTACCCCCACATATGGGGTATCAGCATACTCAGGACAAATTGCACAACAACTTTGGGGATCTAATTTCGCCTGTTACCCTTGTGAAAATAAAAAATTTGGGGCAAAAAGATCATTTTTGTGGAAAAAAATATGATTTTTTTTGTTTTCACTGCTCTACGTTATAAACTTCTGTGAAGCACTTGGGGGTTCAAAGTGCTCACCACACATCTAGATAAGTTCCTTAGGAGGGTCTAGTTTCCAAAATGGGGTCACTTGTGGGGGGTTTCTACTGTTTAGTCACATCAGGGGCTCTGCAAACATAACATGACACCCGCAGAACATTCCATCAAAGTCTGCATTACAAAACGTGGTTCCACCCCACATATGGGGTATCAGCGTACTCAGGACAAATTGTACAACAACTTTTGGGGTCCTATTTCTCCTGTTACCCTTGTAAAAATAAAAATTTGGGGGCAAAAAGATCATTTTTGTGGAAAAAAATTATTTTTTTATTTTCATAATTCTATGTTATACACTTCTGTGAAGCATTTGGGGGCTCAAAGTGATCACCACACATCTAGATAAGCTCCTTGGGGGGTCTAGTTTCCAAAATGGTGTCACTTGTGGGGGGGTTTTCACTGTTTAGGCACATCAGGGGCTCTCCAAACGCGACATGGCGTCCGATCTCAATTCCAGCCAAAAAAGTCAAATGGCTCCCGTTCCCTTCCGAGCTCTGCCATGAGCCCAAATAGTGGTTTACTCCCACATATGGGGTATCAGCGTACTCAGGACAAATTTCACAATAACTTTTGGGGACCTGTTACCTTTGGGAAAATAAAAATTGGGCGTGAAAAGATCATTTTTGTGGAAACAATATGATTTATTAATTTTACGGCTCTACGTTATAACCTTCTGTGAAGCCCTTGAGGGTTCCAAGTGCTCACCACACACTTAGATAAGTTCCTTGGGGGGGTCTAGTTTCCAAAATGGGGGAGAGAGAGGATGCGGGAGCTTGCTAGATGTAATTCAATCTATGAAACCTGGATAGGCTGGGTCAGATGAAAATCAGGTGGGTGCACATTCCACTGGTGAAAGCAGCAAGATATCCAAAAAAAAGGAAAAATTTGGCACACCAAAATAAAATGGAAAAACTTTATTTGGCTTTTAAGCCATACTTAAAACATGCAGGAAACCTGACGCGTTTCAGGTGCGTTAGAAGCACCCTTATTCATAGGTATGACTACACACAATACATGGAAGATATATATATAGAGGCACATGACCAATCAAAAGCTGGTAACCAATCAGAACAATTATAGACAAATAGAAACAACAGATCAACACGACCTAGAATAGACCAGAATCTAATAAATATAAAATAAATTGTTCCTAAAGTTCATACCTCTAGGAAACTTAGTGTCTAATTTTAATATCCAGTATGCTTCACGTATAATTAAAAATTTATGTCTGTTTCCACCTCTTATGGGGGACTGAACTTTCTCCATGTCAAAAAAGAAAAATTAACTAATATCACCTTTATGTACATTAATAAAATGTTTTACCACTCCAGAGTGCACTGTATTTTTAATTTCAATATTTTTAAGATGTTCAGCTATCCTTTTCTTAATTTTCCTTATGGTGCAACCGATGTATTGAATTTTGCATAACGTGCAGCATATACAATATATTGCACATTGAGTATCGCAATTGATGAAACTAGTGACGTCCTGTGAAAAACCTCTATAAAAAAAATGGATTTAGTTCTGTCTAGGGCATAATCACACACATTGCATCTTGCACCTGCACATTTGAAAAAACCTGTGGTAGACAACCACGATGTAAGGGTGAGTTTCCACGATCAGGAAACGCTGCGTGTTTGGCGCTGTGCGCTGGCGCAGCGCCAAACACGCAGCGTCCAGATGTTACAGCATAGTGGAGGGGATTTCAAGAAATCCCATCTCCACTATGCGCAAAATTACGCAGGCGGAACACCTGCGTTTACGGACATGCGACGCGTCTTTTCAGACCGCAGCATGTCCTCGCGTGTTGCGGCGACGGTGCGTCGCCGCAACGGAATTTTACACAGGGCTATGTAGCCCTGCGTTATTTCCGGAGGTGTTCCGGAGGTGTCCTGAACACCTCCGGAAATAGCGCGCGTCAAAAAGGGGGCGGGGCTTAGACGGAGCGGAATTTCCGCTCCGTCATATACGCTATGTTTCCTGATCGTGGAAACATAGCCTTAGAGGCAGCTTTGAAACAAAAACACTGGGAGAAAGTAAATTAGCTAGGCTGGTGCCTTTGCGAGCTACATACGGACAGCCTTTCTGAATAATGGTTTTACACTTGTCATCCTGATTGATCACAGGCAAGTACTTTCTGATAATCTCCCTAATGTCATTGAACTGTGGGCTGAAAGGAGTGGAGAAAGTGATAAGAGAATTATTACCAGAACCAACTGTTTTTTTTGGAACTAGGGAAACAGTTTTATTTGCAATTTTCTGAAAAGATTGATGGATGTTGCTTCGGGTATATCCCCTGGCAGATAATCTGGAACAAATAATTTTACTCTCCTTAAGAAAAAGTTCATCATCTGAACATAATCGTTTAGCACGATTAAACTCCCCATAGTGGATAGCTTTGATTGTGTGCTGTGGATGACATGAAGAAGCTAATAATAATGAATTACCTGTGGTTTCTTTTCTGAAGACAGTTGTATGTACCTTCCCCGAACGAGAATCTCCCATCAAAAAGATGTCTAAAAAAGGAATATAAGAACCAACATGACTGATAGTGAATGACAAATTCAAGTTGTTTGAATTTAAATAAGAATGAAAAGATGACAAATCCAATATGTCCCCCTGCCAAACGAAAATCAGATCGTCCACACACCTGGCGAACCAAAAAATGTCGTCCAAAAAAGGATTAAGTTCATGAAAGAAATATTGTTCTTCCCACCAAGCCATATATAATATGGCGAGAGAAGGTGTGAAATTCAGTCCCATAGGGGCTTCCAAAATTTGTAAAAAAAATTGTTTGTCAAACATGAAAAAATTGTGGCTCAAAAGGTATGTGGTAGTTCTGATTATAAAGGACTTTAAGTTGGAGGAATAATTACTATAACAGTCCGTATGATGAATTAATGCATGAATGGCAAATGGATGAGGAATTGAAGAAAAAGATTGATGACATCACAGGAAAAAAAATTAAAATGTTTGCGCCAAATAAATTCCCTGAATGCTTGGATCACTGAAAAAGAATCCTTTAAATACCCAGGAACCCGATGGGTTAAAGGATGCAAATGTTGATCTACCCATAAACTTAAATTTTCGTTCAAAGAACCTATGCTGGATATGATGGGACGAAGAGGTGGAGGAAAAACCTCCCCCCGGGAGCGCAGCTGATCACCTTGGACATACTGTCCCTTCCATGGGCAGATTGGCACGGGTTTCATGGACGGGATAGTACGTCCGATGGCAAAGAAGGGTTAAGGTCCTGGGGTCAGGAGTGTTATGGTAAATGTTGTAATGTTCACATTGCTGCTGTTAAGAGAGAGCTACCTGAAGCCATTCAGGATTTCTGGAAGGTATTTTCAGAAGCTGAGTCACAAGCTCTACCACCCCATAGAGATTATGATTGCGCTATTGAGTTCGTCCCAGGTGCTACACTCCCTAAGAGTCGTTTATTTAATCTGACAATTCCTGAGAGGGAGGCCTTAAAGGAATACCTGCAGACTAGTTTGGCTGCAGGTCATATAAGACCCTCTAAGTCTCCTGTGGCTGTAGGATTTTTTTTGTCAAAAAGAAGGATTTTCAGGAGATTAATAAGATCACTGTGCGCAATCCTTACCCGTTGCCGATAATTCCCGATTTGTTTATCCAACTAACCGGAGCTAAGTGGTTCTCTAAAATTGACCTTCGTGGGGCATATAATTTGCTGTGGGTGAAGGAGGGTGATGAATGGAAGACAGCGTTTAATACCCCGGAGGGTCATTTTGAGTGTCAGGTGATGCCTTTTGGCCTTACTAATGCGCCTGCATTTTTTCAAAATTTCATTAATGACATTCTGAGGCCGTTGATCGGTAGGAGTGTTATTGTTTATTTGGACGATATTTTTATCTATTCACCTGATCTGGAGTCGCATTGGCAGAGAGTCCGCGAAGTTCTACAGATTTTGAGCGAAAACAACCTCTTTGCTAAATTGGAGAGGTGCGAGTTTGCGGTACAGAAAATGAGTTTTTTGGGGTACTTGGTTTCCAGTGATGGGTTTGAGATAGACCCGGTGCAGGTTCAGGCAGTACTTGATTGGCCTAGGCCTGAATGTTTAAAGTCTGTCCAAAGATTTTTGGGGTTTGCCAATTATTATAGAAAATTCATAAAGAATTTTTCTGTTATCGCTAAACCCATAACTGATCTCACCAAGAAGGGTTCTAACACTGTCCAATGGTCCACTTAGGCAGTGGAGGCTTTTGAGCATCTCAAGGAGAGGTTTAGCTCTGCTCCTGTATTGATCCAGACAGATGAGACCAAGCCTTTTCTGCTAGAGTTTGATGCCTCATCAGTAGGGGTGGGGGCAGTTCTGTCCCAGGAGGGAGAGGATGGGGTGCATCCCTGTGCTTTCTTTTCTAAAAATTTTTGGAGACTGAGCTCAACCATGATGTTGGGAACTGAGAGTTACTGGCTATTGAGCTCGAGTTTGAGCATTGGCGACATTTTTGGGAGGTGGGCTAGACATCCGATACAGGTTTTTACTGATCATAAAAATCTGATATATCTGGATGCTGCTAAACGTTTGAATGCCCGTCAAGCTCGGTGGGCACTATTTTTTGCCCGGTTCCATTTCTCCGTAACATACATCCCTGGCACAAAGAATGTTAAAGCGGATGCTTTGTCTTGTAGTTTCTCTCCGGCAGTTACTACTGAGAAGGAGGAATGTATTTAACAGAGAGGGGTGGTGGTGGCAGCATTGGGTTCTGAGTTGGAGAATAGTTTCCTAAAAGCCCAGAATTCTGCACCAACAAACACTCCGTATGGTAAATTATTTGTGCCCAAAGCCTTGAGGAGAGCTTTGTTTGCTGAATGTCATGAGTCTCGGTTGGTGGGTCATCCAGGGATTTCGGAAACTAGAAAGTCAATAGGTCGAAGTTTCTGGTGGCCAGGGAGGCATAGAGAAATCATCAAGTGGGTGCGTCAGTGTACAGTGTGCGCTAGGTCGAAGGCCTCTCATGCCCCAGCTGCAGTATTGCTGTGGCCTTTGGAGGTTCCTAGCTCGCCATGGACGCATCTTGCTATGGATTTTATCACTGATCTGCCGGTTTCTGAGGGTTTTTTTCTGTCATCTGGGTTGTTGTGGACCGGTTTAGTAAGATGTGTCATCTAGTTCTGTTCAATAAATTACCCTGCACCAAGACTCTAGCTAAGACATTTGTGAAAGAGATTGTCAGGCTCCATGGTGTTCCCACGGACATTGTTTCCGACAGAGGACCACAGTTTTTGGCTCGCTTCTGAAGGGCTTTTTGTGACAGATTAAAGGTTCATTTGTCATTTTCATCAGGTTATCATCTGGAGTCCAATACACAGACCGAAAAAAATAACCAGGACGTTGAGCAGTTTTTGAGATGTTTTGCAGCAGACAATCAGGAGATGTGGTCGGAATATCTACCACTAGCCGAGTTTGCTCTTAATAATCATATATCTGCCTTGTCTGGGTGTTCTCCTTTTTATTGCTGTTCAGGGAGACATCCATCTTTCGGTCCATTTTTAAAGATTGGGGCTGCTGTGCCTGAGGAGGAGAGTTTTTCTGGAAGTTTGGAAAGGGTTTGGACCAATGTACGCCATAATCTGAAAGAGGCGAATAGGAGGTCTAAGAAATAGTTTGACAGGAAAAGAAGGGAGGCGTTGTTCGCAGTTGGGGACATGGTCTGGTTGTCCTCTAGGAATCTGCGTTTGAAGATCCCTTCTAAAAACTGGGGCCTAAATTTGTAGGACCCTTCAAAGTGGTTCAGGTTTTCAACTCTGCAGCTGTGAGATTAGACAAACCCTCGTCCTGGAGAATTAATTCAGTTTTTCATGTATCTTTACTGAAGAAAGTTGACACGTCAGATAAGGAGGCAATGCCGACTGTTCCTCCCATTGATGATGATGGCGAGTTTGAGATTTCTCGCATATTGGATTCCAGGTGGCATAGAGGAAGGTTGCAGTATCTCGTGTCCTGGAAGAGTTTTGGTCCCGAGGATAATTCCTGGGTGAAAGCTGAGGATGTCTCAGCCTCAAGGCTGATTAAGACTTTTCACAGGAGATTTCCGAATAAGGCTCGGACAAGAGGAACCGGAGGATCCTCTTAAAAGGGGAGGTACTGTTTGAATCTATATAGTTTGATCATCCACTATCTTGCTGTGGTATCTGGTTGCTGGTCTTTTTCCCCTGGTGCTGGGCTTTTCGTTGGTCAGGTGATTGTATCACCCTTTATTACCCATCACCTGCGTCTCAGTCCTTGCTGGTCATCAGTGTTAATCCGCTTGAGTTCTGACTAGGAGTTTTGATAGCTTTGTGTTTTACTTTGTGCAGTTCTGGGAACTCTAATTCTGCTTGCTTAGTCTTTTTGTTTTTTCCTTTTGTTTCTGCAGCTTCCTCTATTTCCCTGCTAGGTTACCAGTGTTTTGTTCCCAGTCCCTAGATCTTTCAGGGATCCCCTTCTCCCCACCTTCAAGTCTTTGCTTGAGTCTAGACTAGGATCGTCGGTGGGTCTACTCGCAAGGAATAGGTCACCCGCTCCACCGTAGGGATTGAGTCTAGTCCTAGTGCAGGGTCAGCTTCCCCCCCACTCTATTCCTGAGTTGCAGACCCATAACAGTAGGGAGAGAGGTTGCCGAGATAAGGTCAGATTTGGCGATTTCTTAGCCAGTGTGGGGTATACCATCCTAAACTACTGAAATCCTGATAACCCAACAGTCCTTCTAAGGACTAATTCCGGAGTATATAGGTTCCGGTGTTAGGCAGGCAGGGGAGTAAATGTCGCTCTATAGTCATCAGTGCAAGGCCTGCAGGCACTGTATGTGCGTATATAGATCATCGCATACTTCAAGAGGGTCCATTTCCTTCCTGACTTCTGTTGCTGCTGCTGCTACCTGTAGGATATATTGGCCGTATATAGCTAGCCCCAGGTGTAATTGGAATACAGGCCACATATTTTTTGGTGTGATATCTCCGTGCCAGATCATATCCGTGCGTGCTCAATGTGTGGCCAGCGTATGGCAATTTTTTTCTTTAGCCCTGGGTGTGATTTCACGTAAAAACACCAGTACTTTAAAAAAAAGGGCACGAATTTGTGTTACTGGTATCTCCGTGGCAGCTCATATCTGTGTGTGCTCAACGTGTGGCCAGTGTACGGAAATATTTTTGCGGAGCTCTGTGTGTCCTTTCACGTAAAAACACCAGTACTTTTTATTTAAAAAAAGTGCACAAATTAGTGGTACTGTTATCTTGGTGCCATTTCATATCTGTGTGTGCTCAACGTGTGGCCAGTGTACGGCAATATTTTTCTTGAGCCCTGTGTGTCCTTTCACGTAAAAACACCAGTACTTTTTATTTAAAAAAAGGTGCACAAATTAGTGGTACTGTGATCTGTGTGTCAGCTCATATCTATGTGTGCTCAACGTGTGGCAAGTGTACGGCAATATTTTTTGGGAGCCCTGTGTGTCCTTTCACGTAAAAACACCAGTACTTTTTATTTAAAAAAAAAGGTGCACAAATTAGTGGTAGTTATCTCCATGGCATCTCATATCTGCGCGTGCTCAACGTATGGCCAGGGTAGGTTTTTTATTTATTTAGCCCTGGGGGTGAGTGCACTTAAAGACAGCACCATGTTGCATTATTTATAAAAAAAAAAGGCCACATTTTATAGTGTGCTCTATCTGTGACATGCCTCATACATCAGTGTGGCAAAATTTGATGCATTTTAAGCCTAACTTCCCTTTTTTGGCCATTCTCTCATTGTCGTTATATCCAGCAGTCTTTTTTATCCATACAATCATAAAAAATGATTCCACTCTGTTATCTCAGAGTCCTGGTGTATCTGTGATGGAAAAATCTTTCCTTGGCAGGCATATGTTGCATAGTTCTGTCTGCTAGCTTTCTTGTACGCCTTTTTTATCGTGTTCATACAGTAACAAAAAACCAAACCATAAAAATTAATCCAGTCTGTGATTTCAGGCTAAGGTCTGGTGTATCAGTGGTGTAAAAATTTTCGCTTTGCAGGTATACTGATCACATATAATTTTTCTCCAAATAAATCCATTTGCATTGAGCTTTTCAAATATTTCAGTAGTCCTTTTAAAATGGGCAAGGCAAGGGGCAAGGGACGGGGAAGTGGACATGATGCTGATGGTGCTTGCAGAGGCCGTGGCCAAGCTGATAGTGGGCTGCAGCAAAGACCCATATGTTCTCACTCAACCTTCCTGTCCCAGTTTCTAGGGGACTGCAGCACACCACTATTGAAGCCCGAGCAGTGTGAAACGGTAGTTGGTTGCATAGCGGATAATGCTTCACTTAACCACCACCACCACTACCATGTCTTCCACACGGTCAAGTCTGAGTAGCCGTGAGTGTGGACCGGCTATTACTCACCCTGATCCTTTTTCCTCCTACCATTCCGAGCGCCCTGAGACACCAGATCCCACACTCAGACACTCCGAAGAGATGTTCAGTTTTCTATTTGGAGATTTGTGCCTCTCGGTTGCACCACTTGAAGCGGGAAAAGATGATATTCCATGTAGAGATGCACAAATCTTTGAGCAGCCATGGTCACAAGAGGTGGACAATGATGAGACACAATTGCCGGAAAGTCAGGAGGTGGAGCATGTCGTGGATGTGGAAGACGAGGTGGTGGATGACATAGTGACTGACCCAACCTGGCAGGAGGACATGCAGAGCGAGGACAGCAGCACACATGGGGAAGGAGGCATATCACCCCAACAGGCAAGAAGAAGCAGTGTGTTGGCCTGAGACAGAAGGCGTGCATCTGTTCCCTGTAACACCAACAGGATGGAAGTTGCCATTCCAACTGTTAGAACTTCCCAAGTCTGGTTATTTTTTAAAGACTTTGCTGAGAACCCCAAACAGGCAATTTGCAGCACTTGCCATGTACGCATCAGCAGGGGTAGCAAAACTACCAGCCTGACCACCACCAGCATGATTAGGCACATGGCAGCAAAGCACCCCACTTTGTGGGCCGAACCCCAGGCTCCAGGAACACTGCCTGCAGGTGACAACACTGCTTCTTCCACTGTTTTGCGTAAAAGCCCATCCCCAGTTCAGCATGCCTGTGAAGATGGCTCGGGCCATGCACCTGTTGTTGCCCACAGTTAACCAGCACCATCATCAAGCCCGTCCACGTCCTTGTTCCAGCACAGCCTACAGTTGTCTATACCCCAGTCATTGGAACGCAAGCGGAAATACCCAGCCAATGCCCCACAGGCCACAGTATTTAATTCGCACATTTCTCGACTGCTTGCGCTCGAAATGTTGCCTTTTCGCCTCGTTGAAACGGAAGTTTTCCGCAACCTGATGGCGAAGGCCATCCCAAGGTACTCGGTCCCCAGACGCCACTATTTCTTCCGTTGTGCCGTACTGGCATTTCACCAGCACGTGTCCCACAACATTACCCATGCCCTCAACAATGCTGTTACTGGGAAAGTTCACCTAACCACAGACACGTGGACAAATGCCTTTGGGCAGGGACGGTACATCTCACTGAGGGCACACTGGGTTAACATAGTGGAAGCCGGGACCCAGTCGGACCTTGGAATGGAACACATCCTCCCCACGCCATGGATTGCGGGCCCTATGTCAATCAGGGTTGCCCCCACAATCTACAGCTCCTGCACCTCCTCCTCCTCCTCTTCTTCAGCCTCCATCTCTGAAATGAACACATCAGTCAGAAGCTGGAAGCACTGCAGCACAGCCTCAGCCAAGCATCAACAGGCTGTGTTGAAGCTAATCTGCATAGGTGACAAACTGCACAATGCAGAAGAGTTGTGGACAGTGATGAAGGAGCATTCAGATATTTGGCTGACACAGCTGAACCTACAGCCAGGCATGGTCGTGTGTGACAATGGCCGGAACCTGATGGCGGCCCTGAGGCAAGGTCAGCTCACACACGTACCTTGCCTGGCCTATGTGCTTAACCTCGTGGTTCAACGTTTTATCAAAAGCTACCCGAAACTGCAGGATCTACTGTTGAAAGTACGCCGTATGTCTGCCCATTTTCGAAAGTCAGTGACAGCTTCAGCCGACCTTACTGTGCTTCAACAGCTTTTGCAGCTTCCGGCTCACTGACTGGTGTGTGATGTCCCCACGCGTTGGAACTCTGCACTGCATATGTTGGTAAGGATTTGTGAGCAGGAGAGGGCAGTTGTTGAGTACCAGCTTCAACAAGGCCGTCGATATTCAAGTCAGACTCCACATATAAGACCTCAGGAGTGGACATGGATGTCAGACATATGTACCATCCTGCAGAACTTTGAGGACTGCACCAAGATGATTAGCGGCGATGATGCCATAATTAGCGTCACATTCGCGCTTCTCAGCATTCTGAAAAACTCTCTGCTCACAATAAAAGAGGATGCATTGCAGGAAGAGCACAAGGACATTGAGCCAGGAAACATAACGGGTGATTACACTCAGCCCAGCGTCATGTCATCGCAGGTGGATTGGTAGACAATGAAGAGGGGGAGGAGGAGGAAGAACAGGAGCTACTTTCATGCGCTGTAGACGGTACTACAAGCACAGCTGTCATACAGTCTGTTCACTGGGGATGGCCTGAGGACAGGGAGGAGGAGTATGAGGAGGAGGTGGACACCATGGTCAGTCGTACTGTTGGTGAGGACATAGAAGGCATGCCTTTTAGTAGTCTGGCACGCATGGCTGACTTTATGTCACGCTGCGTTTCCCGTGACCCTCGCAATACAACTATTTTCGGTGACACTCATTACTGGTTGGTGACACTTTTATTCCCATGCTACAAGGAAAATTTTCAAGCTCTTATTCCAGAGTCAGACAGGGCTCAAAAAATGGTGCATTACCATAGGGCCCTTGTATTGCAATTATTGAAAAAATTCCCATGTGAGAACGCTGGCAGCAGATGTCAGAGTTTGTTGTACAGCCATGGAGTCCAAGCGAGAGACACAGAAGTACAATCCAGGTCTGGCAGGGGAACAATGGCAAAGTCCTGGGAAAATTTTCTGAGACCCTCCCATCATGCCGCCATAGAGGCAAGGGGTGGTGGCACAAGAAGTTCAATGTTTGAGAAGATGGTGAGGGAGTACCTTACAGATCGTACAAACGTCCTCCGAAATTCCTCTGTGCCTTTTAATTATTGGGCATCCAAGCTGGACATGTGGCATGAACTGGCTCTCTACGCCTTGGAAGTCCTGGCCTGTCAGAGCGGGTTTTTAGTGCTGCTGGGGGAATTATAACAGATAAGCGCATCCGCCTGTCAACTGACAATGCTGACAGGCTGACTCTTATCAAAATGAACAAGGGCTGGATTGGCCAAGACTTCTGTACACCTCCAAATGAAAACACCGAAATGGAACCTTAACTTCTCCTTTTTGGAGAGATGTATTCTCAGGCACTTCTTCACAACCACACATGGGTATCCACTTCCTGAGTTGTTCTGTTTGCTGTTAGCCTCCTTCTTATCATCATCATCCACAACCAGTATAACAACAGGCGGAAGGGATTGTGTGATGCAAAAGTAACTGTATTTTTGGCAATGATATTATGATATTATCTAATATTGCTATTTATATCACTGACTCCGAGCTGTTGATAGGGCCAAACATATCTCGTCAAACACATTCTGACTTCATATCTATGAACCTGTCTTCGCACCTACCTTTTGTTATTTTCTTTCATACGTGCCTTCACATTTGTAATTTAGTTGTTTTATTTAAACTATGATTTCTCATTGTGTCTCCTCATTGTCCACGGCTACATGACCAGGGTGAATGTATATTATAGGCTGTAGAATTTTGCCCAAGGGGGGCTGTGATGGCTGTGATGGCAATACTTTATTTATTTGAAAAAATACCTCCCATTGGTAAAATACTTGTCAGTCTATGCCCTCCATTACAGGTCTCAGAGACCCACAGCCCTACATTTGAGCCTACTTCTTAACTCCCTTTCCTGCAATGTTTCTTCCTTATCTCAGACTACATGACCATGGTGAACCTGTTCTGTACTATATATAGGCCACTGAATTTTGGCCAAGGGGGGCTGTGATGGCAATACTAAAATTATTTAAAAAGGTACCCCTCATTAGTGAAATGCTTGTCAGCCTATGCACTCCATTAAAAGTCACAGAGACCCACACGCCTACATTTGGGCCTACTTCTTAACTCTGTTTCCTGTAATGTGTAATCCCTATCTCAGACTACATGACCTGGGTGAACGTGTTTTGTAGCATTATAGGCCGTTGATTTTTGGCCAAAGGGGGCTGTGATGGCAATACTTTATTTATTTGAAAAAATACCTTCCATTGTTGAAATACCTGTCAGCCTATGCCCTCCATTACAAGTCTCAGAGACCCACACCCCTACAGTTGGGCCTACTTCTTACTTCTTACCTCCCTTTCCTACAATGTTTCTTCCTTTTCTGAGACTACAGGACCTGGGTGAATGTGTTCTGTAGCTTTATAGGACGTTGATTTGTGGCCAAGGGGGACTGTGATGGCAAGACTTTATTTATTTAATAAGGTAGCCCCCATTCCTGAAATGCTTGTCAGTAGAGGTGAGCGTCTTTGCCTCCGGGAGGGTTGAGTCAGGTTTCGGACCACCAGACTTTCACAAAAGTCAAGTTGAACGAAATCGGCCGACTATGGGAAAAAGTCGAAGGTCCG
>VIAB01044678.1:0-11152 GCA_009801035.1 Oophaga pumilio
CCAAAGCCCTGCTACGTGCGACTCACATACACCTGAGTCAGATATCTGCACTCCCTATTGTCTCTAGATGGCTCCTTCCCCCATGCGCGATCACGTGCCTAGGCCATCATTGGCTCTGAACTGACCCAGAGTAATGCGTAGGCCAGCGAGACACTAGTCCCACTACTACAACACAAGGAAGGTAAGACTAATAGGTGGGAAAAGACACAAAAAATACACTTCTCAGCTTCTTCAGAAGGAAACTTTGCTGCTGCAACAGGAAGGAACACCTCAGCTTATCCTTAGACAAGCTCCTTAAAAGTTGTCAGTATAGAAGATCTATCTCTGGGATGGGATGAAGCTAGCAGTGGGTTTATATAGAGGAAGTGAGTAGTGATGAGCGAGTATGCTCGTTATTCGAGTTTCAGAGCATACTCAGGCATTCTCTGAGTATTTTGGGCGTGGTCGGAGATTTAGTGTGTGTCTCCACAGCTGCTAGACAGCCTGAATACATGTGGGGATTGCCTGTTTGTAAGGAAATCATGCAGTTGCGTCGACACACACTAAATTTCTGACCACACCCAAAATACTCGGAGAACACCCGAGCATGCTCGGAAAACTCGAGTAACAAGCATAGTCGCTCATCACTAGAAGGGAGTGGTCACAAGGTGTCCACTAAAATTCAAGGTAATAATCAAATGGACTCCAAAGAGGACTTGCAATCAATTCAACGTTGTGACCTGATGAACCCATATCCACCAGGGGTTACATCAGGAAGCGACACACTCGTGACAGTATGATATTCTAGCAATGTTATTTTTTCCTTTATTGTGTATGAAATGAATTCTATTGCGCACTGTAATGATGTATCTTGGCTATATTTGTTTTGCATGTACAGATATCCTTGAAAAAGGCCTTAGGCCGAAACGTCAGATCACATATCTGTTATTTCATTTGGTCGGTTGAACTAATAAAGCAGCACCTTGAGTCATCAAATTTGGAAGTTTTCTACCTTCAGTTCTGGAGGTAATTTGTCTGCTTTTTAAGTATAACACAGTAGTAAAACCTCTCAGAATTATCCCTAATCTCCCTGGAAAGCACCCTGCTTATGGGTTGTGTGATCCCTGCATGCAGAGCATAATCCTATAACCCTCTGCATCCCCTCTTGTGGTGAATCCACTAATATACAGCTGTTGTATATTTTCTTAAGCTGTTACCATTTGGTCAGAGAACTGGCTAGCATAACAAGCAAGAAGACACAAGCCATGACTCCTGATCTCTGACATAGCATCTCAGAATGGAGGAGAAACAACAGCATTGCTATGAAGTGAGGTCACAGTGAGAAGTAAGTAAGCAGAGCAGAGACTGACGGCCATGACTCAGCACACATGGAGAGAAACAGCTATGACAGTACAGTCAACAAAAGTGGCAAAAAGATCCTGAACCTATGTAGAAGTTTAGGACTTCATATTCTTAATGGCCATACCAAAGGAGAATCCCTAGTAAGATATACATTAAACTCACATGTAGGAAGGAGTGTAGTAGACTACGCTATTACAGATATGTACATGGTAAATATAGGCGGCTTCATAGTCACCCCACAAATGCACCTGTCAGATCACAGCCAACTTCTATGTATGAAATCTGCAAAGAAACCATCGGCACAAAAGCCTCATCAGAGCGGCCTCTTCAACCTACCTCCATCCTATAAATGGTCCAAGACATCAGCAATAAAATATCAAGAGGCTCCCAGCAGACCCAGAACACAGGAGATGCTCCACCACTTCTACAACTACGAGTACAAACCTAGCCCAGAAGGAGTGAACCAAGCTACAAAAGACCTCAATGATATATTCTACACCATGGCCGAATCATCCGACCTTAAAAAAGTCAACTACCAAAGGCCAAAAGAAAAATAGACCAATGGTTGGCTTGACAGAGAATGTAAAGCCGTACGGAAGACCCTGAGACCAGTCTCAAACAAGAAACACAGAGACCCCAATCATCCGGGTCTGAGGGATGCCTATGACACCATAAAAAGGCAATACAAAACCATCCTCAAGAGGAAGAAGCAGAGTTACATCTCCACCAAACTTAACCAACTCCAAAACGCTCTTCAAGACAACTCCTTCTGGGAACTATGGAAACACATGGGCACAAAAAGTGAGAAAAACAACATCCATATCCAAAATGGCAATATCTGGCTTCAGTACTTCAGAGACCTCTACAAAGACATCCCGAAGGAAGAACTAAACCAAGAACAGAAAAACATAACGGAAAAACTAAAAGCAATGGAGGAAAAAGTTAAACATTTCCAAAACCCACTGGATACACCAATCTCATTACAAGAAGTTACAGAGAGAATCTCTTCCATAAGATGTACTGTAGAAAAGCCAGTAGCCTGGATGGAATCCCACCAGAAATGCTGAAATACAGCCCACCGGAAATACAGGCAGCAAAGGTTAAACTGATCAATATTGCGCTGAGTGCTGGCTACTTCCCTCGTACCTGGAATCAAGGCCTCATCTCACCCATTCACAAGAGTGGGGACAGATACGACCCTGCCAACTACAGAGGCATATGTGTCAGCAGCAACCTGGGGAAACTGGTCAACAGCATCCTGACCAGAAGGATCCTCAGTTTTCTCACCGAGCATAACGTCCTTAACAAAAGCCAAGCTGGGTTCATGCCAAACCACCGCACTACCGACCCTGCACAGCCTCATTCAGAGCCACGTCTACAACACAAAGCATGGGAAGATGTACACTTGTTTTATGGATTTTAGAAAGGCTTTTGACTCGGTGTGGCACCCGGGCCTGTTACTGAAACTGCTGGAGAGCGCAATTGGAGGAAAGACCTATGATGTCATCAAAAGCTCCTACACCGAGAACCGCTGCAGCATGAGTGTGAATGGTAGAACGGCTGATTTTCAGCAGAGCCGTGGAGTAAGACAGGGCTGCACCCTAAGTCCAACGCTCTTCAATATTTACATCAACGAGCTGGCCACTGCTCTGGAATCTCCACAGCACCAGGTTTCACACTCCATGACGCCCAGGTGAAATTTTTGCTGTATGCAGATGATCTACTGCTGCTGTCGCCAACTAAGAAAGGTCTGCAAGAAAACCTGAAAATCTTGGAGAAATTCAGCTCCACATGGGCACTACCGATCAATGCAAAGAAAACCAACATCATGGTGTTCCAGAGGAGAAAGCCAAGATCGAACCAGCACCTTCCATTGGTGCTAAACAACTGCATTCTAACAGAAACAGACAAATATACCTACCTGGGCCTGGAAATTCAGCAGTCAGGGAGCTTCAAACAAGCCATAGAGACCCTGAAGCACAAGGCCTGCAAAACCTTCTACACCATCCAAAGGAAACTCTACCATCTGAAGCCACCATTGAGGGTCTGGCAAAAATCTTCGATGCCATAATCACCCCAATCCTCTTGTACAGCAGTGAAGTCTGGGGCCCTCACACATACCCAGACTGGTCAAAGTGGGATTCCAGTCCAATAGAAATATTTCAGTATAGACTCAGTGCCCACAATCTTGCCATTGAAGGCGGTTGCACAGACAGAGCTACAAGCCTAGGGAAGACAGACTGTGCCTACACTGTGATCTGGAGGCCCTGGAGGATGAGACCCACTTCCTGCTACACTGCACCAAATACTCAGCAGTGAGGGACACTCACTTCAGGAGACTATCCGATCTCTTCCTGGATTTCAGCTCCATGAAGGAGGAAGAGAAATCAAATACCCTGCTGGGAGAAGAAGAAAGCCCGGTGGAGATAGCAGCGTAGTGTGTGAGCGCGTTCCATAGACTGCGAGATAGGCAATCATGATATGCCATGGACTTCCTTAGCCGGGCCCCCACCCTGTACCACACGTGCTTTGGCAAAACTAATGTTTATTTGGTCCTGCCAATAAAGCTTCTTTGAATTTGAATTTGTAAAACCACATGATGGTAAGTTACATATACAAACATGCAAAGGGGTATCAGCCTTCATAGTTTTAGAATGTAGATTGAAAAGCATTCTTATCTCCCCGAAGTATCACCTTATAGGCTCATGGCTATTGAACCATGTTCCTTTCCATCTGCATTACCATGGTTTGAGAACTTGGAAGTGAAATACATGATGCTGCTACTTACAACTCTATATGGATGTAAGGATACAAGAGTGTGATCAATTAGTGGTCATATTGTAGATAATAAATGGTGATGACTGAAAAAAACAATGGCATGTCTCCTGCAGCCATATAGACCTTTGGAAGATGTTCATTGACTTCTATGGGAACATTTTGTAACCATGCTCTGTGATCTGTGCAGAGGTCATTTTGTAGAAAGAGGGAGAGTGTGATCTATGACCATCACCTATTTTCAATGGGGCATCCTGTGTTTTCTATATATTGATGTTACCTTTCCTTATAATTGTTCCTATAATTAAAATATTTCAGCTTTTTTATATACAGTATTAATAGACTTATGGGAAATAAAACACAATCAACGTAAAAAAAATGTTTCAAATAAAAACAAAATTTAAACATGTTATTTCCAGATGACACATTTAGCGCTCACACGAGTGTATACATTGGACAAGTGCTATCCGATGTTTTATCTATGGGTTAGTGCTGCACAGTGTTTTTTTCTAATGCCAATCCGGCATGAAAATTTTTTTTAGCATGCTGTGATTGCAGTGCAAATCAGGTGACAGTAAGGTCGGTGTTAGGCCGCTATGCGGCGCGTAAGAGGGGCCCGGCACCGCCCCCCGCATCGCGCATTCAACTTATTGGCATCATAGATGCCGAAACAGTTGAAAGCAGTGATGGAGAAGAGAGCATCAGATGACGTTCACTCTCCCATCACTGCCCCTCTGCTTGTGACTCAGTGGGCAATGACCTCACTTCATCATGCGCCACGCTATGCCTGCAGTGAAGGGAAATGTAAGAGAATGCCAGAGCAGCGTGGGACGGCGAGAGGTAAGTATTGTATGTATATATGTATGTATATGCATTAAAGTGTGTGTGTGTGTGTGTGTGTGTGTGTGTAAGTATGTGCGTGGGGTGGGTGCTGCATGATACTACTAAATGTGGGGGAAACTGCACTGTACTGTGAGTGGGGGTCTGCATCATATGGTGTGGGGGGGCTGCATTATACTATGTGTGGGGGGCTGTATTATACTGTGTGTGTGTGTGTGGCTGCATTATACTCTGAGGGGGATGCATTATACTGTGTGGGAGGCTGCATTATACTGTGGGGGACTGCATTATACTGTGTCTGTGTGTGCATATGTGTTTGTGTGTGGCTGTATTATACTCTGAGGGGGCTGCATTATACTGTGTGGGGGGGCTGAATTATACTGTGTGGGGGGCTGCATTATACACTGAGTGAGCTGAATTATACTCTGAGGGAGCTGCATTATACTCTAAGGGGACTGGACTATGCTCCGAGAGAGGCTACAGTATTCTCTGTGGGGCTGCATTATACTCTGAGGTGACTACATTATTACTCTGTGGGGGCTGCATTATACTCTTTGAGGGTGCTGGACTATACTCTGAGGGGGGATTAAGTATGCTCTGAGGCGGCTGCATTATACTCTCAGGGGGCTGCATTATACTTTCTGAGGGGTCTGCTGTATACTCTAAGGGGGGCAGCAGTATACTCTGTGGGGGATGCATTATACTCTGAGGGGACTACATTATACTGTGTGTTATGACAAATGAGCAAAACTCAAAAAAATGTCCAAATGATGAATAAATTAATTTTTATTGTGAAACATACAATGAGGGGCGTGAAACCAATACCATATAGGGCGACATACAGGGGACATCAAATAATGATGAACAAAATTATTAATGTAATATACATAAAAATAATTTACGCAGAGGTAATTAAGTACAAGTATGCGGGATGTGCATAAAGTGCAAAGTGCTGTGCATAAGCCATAATGCGTATAAATAAAATAATATCTTGCAGCAAGAAAGCATACACACAAATGTGTGTAGTACACAGAATATGAATAAAGTGCAAATGCCAAGAGAAATAAATAAATTGGCTGAGAACAAGATATAAATAAGAATATAAACAAGGAAGACACAACATAATATGATATCAGGACTGTGGAGAGGGTTAATTAATTATAATAAGGTGCAAGTGCAAATAATCCCAAATTAATATATCTACAAGTCATACAATAGTGTCATATGCTAGTAAAGAAGTGCCTGGTGAATCATAATAATGATAGAAAAATATGGCTGCATAAATGAAGATTTAATAATTACCAAATGTGCTGCTGATGTCCCCTGGATGCGCCCACCCCGACGCGCGTTTCAGCGTTGCCTTCGTTGCCTTTATATTGTGTGTGGGGGGGGCTGCATTATACTCTATGAGGCGGCTGCATTATACTCTGAAGGGGTCTGTATTATATTCTGTGGGAGCTGCATTATACTCTAATGGGACTACATTACACTGTATGAGGGGGCTTCAGTATACTGTGAGTGGGGACTTCATTATACTGTGAGTAGGGGGCTGCACTATACTGTGTATGTGGCTACATTATACTCTGAGGGGGCTGCATTATACTCTAAGGGGGCTGCATTACACTCTGAGGAGGCTTCATTATATTCTGAGGGGGCTGCATTATACTCTAAGAGGGTCTAAATTATACTCTAAGGGGGGCTGCATTATACTGTGAGGGGGCTGCATTATACTGTGAGTGGAGGCTGCATTATACTGTGAGTGGGGAGTTACATTATACTGTCAGTGGGGGGCTGCATTATAATGTGTGTGGGGGAGATGCACTATACTGTGTGTGTGGTTGCATTATACTTTGAGGGGGCTGCATTATACTCTAAGGGGCTGCATTACACTGTGAGTGGGTGGGCTGCATTATACTGTGTGGGGAGATGCAATTTGCTGTGTGTTTGTGAGTGCATAATACTCTGAGGGGGCTGCATTATACTCTATGAGGGGGCTACATTATACTGTGTGTGTGGGGCTGCAGTATACTCTAAGGGGCTGAAGTATACTCTATGGGGGCTGCATTATACTCTGAGGGGACTACATTATACTGTATGGGTATGGGGCTGCATTATACTCTGAGGGGCAGCATTATACTCTATGGGGGTCTACATATTACTGTGTGTGTGGCTGCAGTATACTTTGAGGAGTCTGCATTATACTCTGAGGGTGCTATATTATAATGTGTGTGGGGGCTGCATTATACTCTGTGGGGTTGCATTATACTCTATGAGGGGTGCTGGACTATACTCTGAGGGCGGCTGCAGTATTCTCTGTGGGAGCTGCATTATGCTCTATGAGGAGGCTGCAGTATAATATGAGGGGTGCTGCATTATACTCTATCAAGGACCATGGGGAGTGCATTATATTGTATAGAGGACTATTTGTTCCTATTATTCTTCCTCAGCCACTGTAAAGAAACTCAGTAACAAGCGTCGAACGACTTCAATATTGTCGATTATGCTCGTTTAACGGCCTAAACTCAGTGCATGTAAATACAACCGAAATGTTTCTGTGTGATGGTGCAATATGTGAGCATTTGGGGCCCCACTTTATACTTTTGCCCAGGGCCCCACTTTGTCTAAAAACGTCCCTGGGTGACACTCATCCATTCACAAGTCTATGGGTGCATGGAAAACATAGGACTGCACTTGGATAACATCGAAATTCAGTCCAATTTTTGGTGACTCATATACAGGAGAAGATGCAGAAATCTTGATCTCCATTTTCTCATTACCTGTGATATGATTCTCTCATTAGAGTGAATCGGATTACACTGGGCTAACGCTCAGAGTTGATCACCCTGCAGACTTCTGTATGCGAGAGTCCTGACTGGTCAGCATCCTCCACAATAACTGACAAGCTTCGGAATACCGACCTCGCGCAACACGCTGATTGACTCTGTCCCGCGGTAGCCTCTATTCCCGAACTTTGTGCCTCGCTTTCTTCACTATCTTCTACTTCCCTTACCACACCGTGTGCCCGGAGCGGGAGATCATTTCTGGAAAAGCCAAGGAACGCCATTTCGGTACAGAGACAGTGCTTCAACTTTATCCGGGATCGCTTCAGAGACGTCTCGCGTATCTGCGTCAACACCGTAGGATCTTTCAAACTCTTCCATCCGAGAGCCACATACTGATAAGTTGATTCATTTTTACTGAACGTTATTTACTCTTTATCTCCACTGTTTAACCCCCCTGAATTTATAATTGTTATATTTCTGAAAACTCCCTGTGTGGAGTATTTACTTACAAGAATCTTCTGTATAAAACACCTGTTAACTCTTGCTCTGCCTCCTGCTTGCACTGCATCCCGCATTCCTGCTAGTATCTTACATATGTAACACAATTTTTATTCCTGGCTTCCAAGTGTAATATTTCAACAGCTTATGTTTAAAAACTTCATTCAGCACAAACTTTGGTTTTATGACCACAGGCCAGAAAAATTTCGTATTTACTGTGTCATGAAAAGGAAATTATTATATTTTCGTTCATGCGGTCTGATAAAAAAATAACTCTTGCATGGTAAATAGACAAAGACAGTCAAAAATCACTCAAAAAGGTTAAAAAATGAGTAGTTTTTCTAGATTTGCGAGTGTACTGCAAATCGCTTTCTCGAAGAAGCCCCCAAATGTAGTGCCCTTCATGTTTTTGTTATACTGTCCTTGTTAAAGACATTCGAAGTCCAATATATCTTGATGAAAGCGCTCGCCTTGCTCCTCTGAGTAAGATCCCATGTTCTCCTTGAACTTGTCAAGATGAGCGTCAAAGATATGGACTTTGAGAGACATTCTGGATACCATTATGGCATAATTCTTTATGGGAGTCTGAACCAACAGCACATAGTTTTCAGCCTTGTGATTACCCAGGAAGACATGAACCACTGCAACAAAACTGTTCCAAGCCGCTTTCTCCTGTTATAACCCTCTTGTCAGATTTTGTTTCAGTTTGCTGTCACATGACCTTTTTTCCCTATTTAGTCTGGCTCCGCCCTTCTGGCTTTGCTGGACTTCATTGTATTATCTACTCTTAAGCTAGCCAGGTGCTTAGGTGCCTTACTCTGTCAGTTTTGCTTGATCTTAGGATCTCTTAGTATTTGTTTTCTGTTTTATTTTCCCTGCTACAATTTCTGTTAGGAGGTGTCCACCTTTTCACCCAGTCCCTAGATCTTGTAGGGATTCCTCCCTCGCAACTATAGGTCTTCGTTCAGACTATCTGAGGACTTTAGCGGGTCTGGTCGCAGGATCAGGTTCCCCGTTACATCGTAGGGATCCAGCTCAGTCCTATTGTAGGGACAGAATTCCCACCTTTCCTTAGTGCTTGTAGCAGATCATAACATCTCCATCCTGTTCACCAGCTTGGCAAACTTGTCACATTCTTTGATCTTCTTGATCTGCGGTCTGACGAAGATGCCAGCTTTGACCTTTGCCTCGGACAGATTTGGAAAGAGATCTTGGAGGTACTTGAAAGCTGCTGACTCCTTGTCAAGAGCTATGACAAATTGCTTGATGAGGTCTATCTTGATATGCAGTGGTGGCATCAGCACTTTCAGAGGTTTTACCATCAATATGGCCATGTGAGGGCTTATTTTTTGCGGGATGAGTTGTACTTTTGAACGACACCATTGGTTTTACCATGTCATGTACTCGAAAACAGGAAAAAAATTCCAATTGCGGTGAAATTGCAAAAAAAAGTGCACACTTGTTTTTTGTTTAGCTTTTTTGCTAGGTTCACTAAATGCTAAAACTGACCTGCCATTATGATTCTCCAGGTCATTACGAGTTCATAGACACCAAATATGTCTAGGTTCTCTTTTATCTAAGTGGTGAAAAGAAAATCCAAAGTTTGCTAAAAAAAAAAAAAAAAAATTGGGCAATTTTCCGAGACCTGTAGCGTCTTCATTTTTCGTGATCTCGGGTTGGGTTAGGGCTTATTTTTTGCGTGCTGAGCTGACGGTTTTAATGATACCACTTTTGTGCAGATACGTTCTTTTGATTGCCCGTTATTGCATTTTAGTGCAATGTCACAGTGACCAAAAAAACGTAATTCTGGCTTTTTGACTTTTTTGTTTCTACGCCGTTTAGCGATCAGGTTAATCCTTTTTTTATTCATAGATTGGACAATTCTGAACGCGGTGATACCAAATACGTGTATGTTTGATTTTTCTTATTGTTTTATTTTGAATGGGGCAAAAGGGGGGTGATTTGAACGTTTATGTTTTTTTTATATTTTTCATATTTTTAAAAACATTTTTTCTTAACTTTTTGAATGCTTCAATAATCTCCATGGGAGGCTAGAAGCTGCCTTAGCTCAATCGCCTCTTCTATATAGAGGTGATGCTCAGATCACCTCTATGTAGCAGAATTACTGCATTGCTATAAGCGCAGTCCAAAGGGCGGCACTCATAGCAATCCAGCATCAACAACCATAGAGGTCTCAAGGAGACCACTGGACTAGTTGTTATGCCAATGCACAGATGACCCCCGATCATGAGAAGGGGGTCAGAGGTGCACGTATTTCCGGCCCGATGGCCGGAAGCTCTTGTTAAGTGCCGCTGTCAGCATTTGACAGCGGCATTTAACTACTTAATAGAGGCGAGTGGATCGCGATTCCATTCGCGCCTATTGCGGGCACATGTCAGCTGTTCAAAACGAGCCCTCAGTGTAAAAATCATTTAGAATTTACCTTAGGAGACTAAAAGGCTCACATTTCTGAAAGTCATAATAGAGGAAGGAGGGCAAAAAGAATAGTATTTGAAATTAAACAGGATTTTTTTTGTAATAAAAATTTGGACCATATTCTCACTTAGCTTTAATATTTTTTTTTTGTTTCTACATTTTTTTGTGTCAAATATCTGCTGTATTTAACAGGACGGGGCGGAAGCGCGGCTCCAGGCGACAGGTGATATTGGCACCCATACCCACCGGTAATTATAAGTGATGATGTTGTTACTTTGACCATTATGATAAAGATATGGGTTGATGGGTGCTGGTATTAGATATAAGTAACTCATGGTTTGACAGAGGCATATTGTAAATAATCGTTGGCACACTGGATAATTAACCCTGTGATAACTGTGGTGCCATAGGAAATTTTTCCCAAAATGTTGATATTGCAATCTATAATATAACGGTGGGAGCGTCACTCTGTCTGAAGC
>VIAB01044682.1:2458-19361 GCA_009801035.1 Oophaga pumilio
GCTGTCCGTTTTTTCATGGAAGGCAATCAGAACTAAAACATGGTTGTGTGAACGAGCCCTTAAGCTAAGTTATGAGATTTTGGTTCATTTTTTCTGCTGCTTATTTTTTGCGCAAAAAAATGCAGCATTCCATATGGTTCCAGCAAATTGTATGGAATACATGTATATTTCCTGCCTGTTTTGTTTTTATACACTGCAGAAACAGACCTGCAAGTGGATTTTGAAATGTGCAAAATGTAAATTTTTCTTATTTCTGTTGTGTATGTATTTTAATTGTGTATTTTCCCCATAGACTTGAATAAGATGAGGGAAACCCACAGATACAAAAAACATGCCTTTTTATTGTGTTTCTATAGAATAAAGGCGATAAAAATGTATGTTAAGAAATTCCACATGAATGTAGTACATACAGATTCGTGTTAGATTTCAAGAGCATTTGTACTCAAAGTCGGCAAATTTCCGTCACTGTTCGGTAAATCATCGCGTTTCCACTAATGCTTTTGTTATTACTTTGGCTAAGATAGTGGTGCTGTATGATGAACGGGGTAGACGAGGGAAAGTGTTTGATGAAGGGAGTGGGTATGGAGAGGTTAGAGGAGCGGCTTGCTCTTTTTCCCCCCCTAACTTTATGTGGGTTGATTTTGGCAGACAATCAAAGTGTGTGAACCATCCACAATATCATGACACAAGGTCTTCTGTGATTGGCTGCCGAAGACACATGTCCCTGGCCATAGAAAATGCAGACATCTTCTTTTGCTGGTGCCATTTGCTCAGTGTCAGAGTGCAGAGAAGCTTCTCTTGATAGTGCTGCAAAATAACTTGTCAGCTAGAAAAATAGTATCCTGTCCTGTGTGACATCGATCTTCCAGGATCTAACTGTGCAAGAACTGTGTGGCAGTCTCTGGAGGCCCCGTTTGCTACTCCAAATCATTTGTGATAAAACTGGGTTTCAATGACAATCAGAAGGCCCGATTTCCACTTAAAAATCGTTAGGCCTAATATTGATGTGCAGCCAGGATGAGGAGCCCCAATTATCTAATCCAAATCGTTTGTGATAAAACTGTGTTTCTGTGACAAATCAGAATGCCAGATTTCCTCTTAAATACCGCTAGGCCTAATATTGGGGAGCAGCCAGCAGGACCAATTAGCTAATCCAAATAGTTTGTGATAAAACTGTGTTTCTGTAATAAATCAGAAGGCCAGATTTCCACTTAAAAATCATTAGTTATAACTGTTGTTCAGGAACACTATCTAAGAAAATAAATGGTGAGAGGTGACAGAAAGCTGTGGGCCTAAGATTGTGAATTAGCAGGTTACCAGAGGGGAAGGCTACATAGAACATGAGTGGGAAAAAGCGAGGTCATGGTAGAAGGGGGAATAGGCTTGGCGTTAAACGTGTACGTGAGTTAGGTGCTAAAGTTAATGAAAGTTCAGCTGAACAAACACCGCCTCGTCCTATCCAAAGACCACTGACAACATCTGTTACTGGACAGGCTTCTCCACTCCCTTTCTTTGAAGGGGGTCAGAAAAAGCACTGCATCAGCTGGTCTCTCCTCTTCTTCCTCCACCTTAACATCACACACAGTACAATCCTCACAGGTGGCACCCCAATCACTCATGTTTCCACCCATGTCACAAATTTCCAAACACCCAACTGACTGTGGGGAACCACAAATGGGCCATTCTGCATAGCTGCTCACACATTCTATTTCATTGGCATCAGAGGTCTGCTCTGAAGATTCACAGAATCCAAAGAAGGAAAGCATCTGCACCGATGCCAGAAATTTTTTCATGTTTAATCCAGGGCCAGACGAAGTTTGGTCTGAGCGTAACCCAGACCTCTGTCAACAGGGTGAGAAGTGTGATAACAGAGAGGACAATGATGAGGTTGTAGATCCGAATTGGTGTGAACCCAGAGGTATGCAGCTGAGATGCTCAGCATAGGAGGTTTAGGAGGAGTAGGATGAGGAGGTTACATTGTGGCTTCCCACTCAGACATGAAGTAATGCAACCATGACAAGCACTGCATCCTCAACCCCAACTCTGGCTATGGCCATCATCACCCGTCATGAGTATGCAGTTCGCATGGGCGGCAAGGGTTGCCTAGCCTGGGCCTTTTGTGAGACTATAAAAAAGATGACCCAATTCACGTTATCTGCCAAATTTGCCAATAAACTCAGTAGAGGCAAAAAATGCAATAATTTAACTACTACTTGCATGAACTGGCACATGCACGATCAATATGCCTTAGTTTGGGAATCTCATTGTGCTAAAATGCTTACTAGTGAACCTCGCAAACCAATGGCCGTCCCATTCAATCACATCTGCTACTTCTTCCTCCTCCGTCACTGTGTAAAAGTCTTCTCACACAGTTCTCTAGTCACATAAACTAAACTTTTTTACCCCCTATCGTCGGAGTGAGTGAGAGCCCATCAGCTTTTACGAAAGTGAACATGACTTCTGTTTTTGTGTCACCTAGCATAACACATCTTTCTCAATCCACCATAACATTTCTGCCTGCACCTCACTCACAGTCCAGCAGTTTGTCCTGTTCTCGATGCTCCACTCTCTCATCACAGCAGCCTGTCCTCGGTCCTGCAGTTGTGGGCACAAAAAGAATGTTTCCTCCTACACATGCCAAAGCTAAGAGCTTGAAATCCACCATCTCCAATCTGTTGGCCACGGAAATGCTGTCTTTCCACCTAGTGGATGCAGATGGCTTCAGAAAGTTGATGGCCATCACAGTTCCCCATTATCAGTTGCCCAATCACCATTGCTTCTCTAAGAAAGCTGTGCCTGCGCTACACCAGCATGTTGCAGTCAACATCACCTGTTCCCTGAAAAAAATCTATGTCTGCAAGGGTGCATTTCACAACTGACTCCTGAAAGAGCAAACATGTGTAAGGACATTACATCTCACTGACTGGGCACTGGGTGACTCTGGTTGCTCTGGGGCAGGCGGTCAATGTGCTTCTCCACAAGCCTTTGAATCCCCAAGGCTTACGGACAAACTTCTGTATCTAACAGGTCCTCCACTTCTTCTGGCTCCTCCACCTCCTACGCAAGCTCACACACATGCCTTGCATGGCTCACGTCCTCACCCTGGTGGTACAGCAATTTCTCCACGACTGGAGCACACTTTGAATAGTCTGAATGAAGAGGTGGTGGTCCCAGAGGAAGAGTTGGAAGCAGAGATGGATGCGGAAGGGATCACGGTATCTCAAATTTCTGGACTGTCGTCGCACAGGTGAGTGCCATGGGAGGCTCACTTACAGCGATCGAAGGGGGCTAATGGTAACAGACAAACTGTTAGCGAAGGTGCAGAGGCTGAGGAACAAATGGAAGGGGATGAGGTGATGGATGCACAACAGTCAGGAGATGAAAAGCATAATGATCCCTTCTCTGTTGGTCATGGTTGGTGGGAGGGGATGGAGGAAGCGACCGTGAGTGTTATCCTGCCACCAACACACCATGGACTTGGACCTCATGGAAGCACCTGAGACATGAGCGCCTTCTTGCTGTACTATCTTCAACGTGATATCCATTTTCTTAGGGTTAGAAATAATGCTGACTACTGTGTTGCCACTCTGTTAAATCCAAGGTACAAGAGTAAATTTGGCCAGATGCTTCCCCACCATGGAAAAGGATGCTCGCATGCTGGAGTTTCGAAACACACGTGTACACAATCTTCAAAGTGTTTTTCTCCAAGAGAGCAGTGAGGTACACAGTGTGCATCCCAGGTCTAGATGTTGTGACAAAGTCACTGGTAAGGTGCTGGAGGGGAGATATGTTTCACTTCGCTTAATAGTATCAGTGATATAAAACCCAGAGTTTTTCCTCCTGCACATTAAGTGTTGCGAGGGTTAAGCTACGTTGCATAATGGGCTGGCTTTTATGTGAACATTCATAGAGTGGGTGAGAGAAGGTCCAACTTAGCTCCACCTGCAGAATCGGCACCGCCATGTGCTGACAGGACCTTTGTGATGTCACAGTCATGTGATAAGTCACATGGGTGAGGAGTCACATGGTCTTGGCTTAAATAGCTAGTCTCCAGAGACAGTCTGCGTGTTGTGTTTGGAGAATAACACTCCAGAAAAGTGGTTTGTGCTGTGGCTTAGGCCTGAACTGTGGGTCATGCTAACCCTGAGGGGGCTGACCCCATTACTACAACGACTGTGCCTAGAGCTACCATTTTGTTTTATTTTGCTGTTTTGCCCAGAGGGCTGTGTTTATTTTGTGCTTAACCCTTGGTTTATTCCATATTTAAAAACCAAGTGCATCTTCAAGCTCAGTGTTCCCGTGTCTACCTCCATGTGCAGCTGAGTGAGCCGATCTACTACAGGTGGTGCTATAAGTGCGGGCAGCATTCACAGCAAACATGTGTGACTACCACAAGCCAGTGTATGATGTCAGACGAGATGGAGGACCTGCTTAAACATCTGCTACAAGTGCAGCCACATCAGCACCAACAACACCAGCAGCAATTACGGCAGCAACAGATGGCACAACAAAAGACAAGTAAGCTGCTTATACAGCATCAGCTGCAACAGAAACAGATTGACTTGCTTGCAGAGGCGGTTCATGGAAGGCCGGTAGCCTCTACCCAAGTCCAGGTGATGACATGTTCGTTCAGATGGTGGTAAGACGAGACATGCAAAAAGTAACCATGGGTGATGATGTGGAGGCATTTTTTACTGTGTTCGAGCAGGTGGTGAAGCGTGAGAAGCTACCGCCAGAGCAGTGGGCGGAGGTGCTGGACCCCTCTTTGACTGGTGAGCCCCAAAGGGCCTATTATCATTTGGCATTACAGGATGTGCAAAATTAAATTAAAAAACGACATTTTGGCATGCGAAGGAGTGACCATATCCGTCAAAGCACAAAGGGTTCACCACTGGGCATATTATGGGGACAAACCGCCTCAATCCCAAATGTTTGACTTATTGCATCTTGTGCAAAAATGGTTGCAGCCAGAATCTTTCACCCCAGCCCAGATGGTCGAGTACGTTGTCATGGACAGATTCATGCATTCCCTTCCTAGGCCGGTGCAAACCTGGATTGCCCAGGGAGATCCCTGAAATGCAGAGGACCTGGTATGCATACTGGAATGGTACCAGGTGGCGAGAGGTCCCTACGGAAGCCAGGGGGCGGTGCATCCCCATACTGGGGTACCCAATGGGAACCTGAGCCCTATAAGAGGGGTAGTAGAGACACCACTGTGGAGTTCTAGATCCCAAGTGTTCACTGAAGGTTTGTCAAATGCCACAGGATGAGACTTGCTTTTCTAGAGATGTCACAGTCTGGGACATATAGCCGCCCGTTGTCCCTTGTCCTCCGAAGAGATGGACTGCAGCCTAGGCAGGCGCTGCTCCTACTATGCATATCCTGCCTTCAGTGTGGACTATCAGCCTGGAGAGGGTCCGTAGTCATGCCCTGTGACCATAAACGGATTACTGGTGTCAGGACTCATAGACTCAGGGAGCTTGGTGACCCTGATAAGGACCACACTCCCCCACCAGTTGGTCACAGTGAAACACGTGGGCATCCACTGTATCCATGTGGTTGGTCAAAACAAGCCAGGGAACAGAGTCCCATGAGGTCGAGGTAGTCAAAAGATTGCTACCACCAATGATAATCGGGCGGGATTTCAGCCTTTTCTGGGACTTGTGGGGAAAGGCGGGAATACCAAGAGACGCAGACAGGAGCCAGCTCAACCCTGACGAAACCCCATCGGAGTCTGAGATGGATGAGTTCCCATTGTGTGTCCTGGCTGGGGACGAAGATAAGATGGTGACCAGTGAGGCCAAAGTTCCTGATCTGGCGGTTTCTGGTGTGAATTTTGAGCCTGTCCAGATGCAGCATTTACAGTGGGTATGTAAAATATTAAGACCCCTTTAAATTTTTCACTCTTTGCTTTATTGCAGCCATTTGGTAAATTCAAAAAAGTTTATTTTTTCTCATTAATGTACACTCTGCACCCCATCTTGACTGAAAAAAACAGAAATGTAGAAATGTTTGCAAATTTATTAAAAAAGAAAAACTGAAATATCACATGGTCATAAGTATTTAACATTGGGTACGCAAACCGTGCGACTGTATACGGATGCGTCCACATGTGTCGTTTTGATGATGTGGCAAACAAAACAAATTCCAACACAGTGCGTTCAACTTTTTTTTTTTTGCATTTTACATACAGCCCCATGGCCTGCGTACCCAATGTTAAAGATAAGTACCCATAATCGAAGTCCCATTTGACCTGATTGCCATGAACCTGGTCGGGCCCTTAGTTAAGTCTGCCTGAGGTCATCAATACATCCTGGTATTAAAAGATTATTCTACGTGGTACCAGGAGGCGGTGCCACTGAGTAACTCCCCCCGCCTGGAGTATAGCATGGGAACTAGTGCATATTTCCTCCCAGACGGGCCTGCCAAAGGAGATGTTGACATACCAAGGGACAATGTTCATGTAATGAGGGAGTTGTGTTAGGCCCTCCAGACTACCCAACTTAGGACGTCGGAGTACCATCTGCAGACAGATGGCCTGGTGGACAAGTTCAATAAGACCTTGAAATCCATGTTGAAAAAGGTCGTGGAGAAGGATGGCCAAAATTGGGATTGCCTCCTGCAACACCTACTGTTCTCCATCCGAGAAGTCCCACAGGCCTTTACCTGGTTCACGCCATTCAAGCTCCTATACGAACGGCACCCTCGGGGTCTTCTAGACATTGCAAATGAGACCTGGGAAGTGGAGATGACCCACTACCGAAACGTTACTGAACATGTGGCCCAGATGCAGGACAGGATCATGAGTGTGATGCCGATTGTGAAGGAGAGCCTCCTCCAAGCACAAGAGGCCCAGGCAAGGGTCTACAATCAGTCGGCAAGACTGAGACAGTTTAGCCCTGGGGACCAGGTGCTCGTGTTGATTTCCACCATTGAAAGTAAATTCCTGGCCAAGTGGCAAGGGCAATACTAGGTGGTCAAAAAGTTGAGTGACGTGAACCATAGGGTTCACCAACCGTGGAAAAGAAAACCATACCAGGTATACCACATTAACCTGCTGAAACCGAGGCGAGACAGGGATCCGGTAGAAGCAACTTTTCTAGTGGCCCTTCCTGAAGCCAAGGTCAAGGATGTCACAGTAGCAGAGACATTGTCGCCAGCCCAGAAACAACAGTGCCTTGAGCTGCTTCAGTGGAACCGAGAACTGTTTTCAGAGTTACCAGGATGTATGCAGGTTGTGGATCATGAAATCATGACTGAACCATATGTGAAGGTGAATCAAAGGTTGTATTGGAATCCTGAAGCTCGCCACTAGGTGATCTCCAAGGAGGTGAAGAGAATATTGATCTTGGGCGTCATTGAGGAATCAAAGAACGACTGGTCCAGCTCTATTGTCCTTGTGCCGAAACCAGATGGAGAGTGGTGCTTCTGTAATGATTAAAGGAAGATCAATGAAGTGTCCAAATTCGATGCTTATTCGATGCCCTGGGTCGATTAGCTTATTGAAAGGCTATGGTCAGCCAGATATATCACCACCCTGGTAATGGCAAATTCTCATGTCTCCAAGTGCCAAGGAGAAGACTGCCTTCTCTACACCTGACGGATGCTTTCAGTATACCCGGATGCCGTTCGGACTACAAGGTGCCCCATCTATCTTTCAGAGGGCTACGGACTGGATATCACAAGAAGTATGCCGCCGCTTACTTGGACGACATTGTGATCTTCAGTCCAGATTGGGGAAGCTACCTCCAGAAGGTCCAGGCGGTACTGGATGCAATGAGGAAGGCAGGGTTTACCATAAACCCAAAGAAATGCGCCCTTGGGAAAGAAGGATTGTGCATAATAACCTACAGACAGTGTCAGGATGGCGCCGTTATGCTGATTAAAATGATACCTTGGTTGATGAAAACCGTCAGTTTTGGTTGTTTAATATTTATTTTCAGTTTTGAGTTAATGATATGCTCGTGCTCCGGGGCGGGGCTGTGGGGGGGCGCAGTTGGAGGCCTTAGAGGAGATGGAAGAGGCAAAAGCAGTGGATGCAGTGGAAGAAGTGTGAAATATAGAGGTTTGGCCTGCAAGTCTTGGAGATTTGGCCTGCAGAGCCTGCCTCCACAGCCACCAGGGTTACCCAGTACCCAGGCAGTGAGATGTAACGCCCTTGGCCCTGTTTACTTGTCCAAGTGTCTGTGGTAAAATGCACCATGGAATACATAATCAACTAACGAGTGATGTTGTCTGTGACATGCTGGTGTAGCGCAGGCACGGCTTTCTTAGGAAAGTAATGGCGACTGGGCAACTTGTATTGAGGGACTGCGATGGCCATCAGCTCTCGAAAACTGTCTGCATCTACAAGGCAGCATTTCCGTGGCCAACAGATTGAGGATGGTGCAGTTCAACTGTAGAGAAATGGGGTCAGTGGGTGCTCTTGTTCGCTGGCCTGGCTGCCTTTAGAGGTACGTAGGGAGATAACCGAGAGCAGTCCTGTCCTGACAGGAGAGGGTATAGAACGTGAGGTTCTGCGGTCAAACATGCGTCACAATTTTTGGCACGGTAACAGAGGAGGAAAAAGCAGCAGATGCGATTGATGTGGCATCTGATGGCTTTTGAGTTCCGCTGGTCCTCATTTTAGCGCAGTGGGATTCCCAGAGTAACGCATGTTGATTGCGCATGTGAAGGTTCATACACGTAGTAGTCAAATTATTGCATTTTTTCATCTACTCAGATTACGTGAGTTGGCTCATCCTTTGCAGTATCAAAAAAAGCAAAAAAAAGCCCAGGCTTGGGAACCCTTGCCACCCATGTGAGCTGAGACCCGCGAACGTTGCTGGTCACAACCACAGTTGTGGCTGAGGATGAATTGCTCATCGTGTCTGCATCACTACATATCTGCGATGTATGGCGCAACGTAACCTCCTCATCTTCCTCCTTAGATGACCTACTCAGCTGTGTGCCTCTGTGTTCACGCCAACTGGGATCTATCACATCATTATCATCATCCTCTGTGTTATCACATACCTTGCCCAAGAGTCACCCTCCTCCTCTTCCTGCCTTGATAGCACAGTACAGTCCGCGTGGGCCTCAGATATCTGAGTCTCATCAGAATCACCTGCCCCCCAGAGGTTAACGTCTGATGACAAGGGTTAGGATGCTGCTCCGACCTTACTTCATCCTGCCCCGGATGCAAGCTGAAAAAACTTTGGGTATTGGTGCAGATTTCCTCTTCTTGACTCTGCAAAGCTTTTGAGTACACTTCTGATGCCCATGGCATAAAATGTGTGAGCAGGAATTCAGACTCACCCATCTGTGGTTCCCTACAGTCAGTTGTTTGGTTGGGGATTTTTGATGCGGGGGAAGCAAGTGTAATTTGGGTGCCTCCTCTGTGGATTGTACTGGATGTGATGTTAAGGTGGAGGAAGAGGAGGAGAGACCACTTGAATCTGTGCTTACCGTCCACTTGAGCACATGCTCTTTCTGGGCCTCATCAACTAGGCGTACTGCTGTGCATCTGCCAAAGAAAGGTAGTGGAGTAGCCCGTCCAGTAACAGAAGATGTAAGTTGTCTTTGTATAGGACATGACGTTGTTGGTTCACAAGTACTTTCACAAACATTATCACCTACCCCACGTACACTTTGAACACCAAGCCTAATCCCCCTTCCACCACGACCTCACTTTTTCCCATTCATGTTACTCAGATAGAAGATAAGCTCCAAACAATTTATAATTAGATCCCACCTACTGTATGACATTAGTAACACAAGAAATTTTTGGGGGGCCTATGGGTGAGGCCTTTATAGCAAAGTCTAGATGCTGCAAACAATTTGAAAATGAGATGTCCCCTACTGTATGACATTAGTAACAGAAGAATTTTTGGGGGGCCTGTGGATGAGGCCCCCCAAAAATTGACTAGATGCTACAAACAATTTCAAAGTGAGATCTCCCATACTTATAATGTTAGTAACAGAAGAAATGTTTTTTTCTTCTTGAATGAGGACTGTATAAAATAGACTAGATGCTACAAACAATTTAAAAATGAGATGTGCCCTACTGTATGACGTTAGTAACAGAAGACTTTTTGGAGAGTCTGTGGATGAGGACTGTATAACATTTACTAGATACTGCAAACAATTTGAAAGTGAGATGTCCCCTACTATATGACATTAGAAACAGAAGAATTTTTTTTGTCCTGTGGGTGAGGCTTGTATAACATTGACTAGATGCTACAAACAATTTGAAAGTGAGAAGTCCCCTACTCTATGACATTAGTAACAGAAGAATTTTTTGGGAGCCTGTGGATGACGCCTGTATAACATTGACTAGATGCTACAAACAATTTGAAAGTGAGTGTCCCCTTCAGTATGACATTAGTAGCCTAAGAAATTTTTGGGGGTCTATGGATGTGGCCTGTATAACAGACAAAATACTACAAACAATTTGAAAGTGAGATGTCACCTACTATATGACATTAGTGAAAAAGACATATTTTGGGGCTTGTAGTTGAGGCCTGCATAACATAGACTAGATGCTACAAACAATTTCAAAGTAAGATGTCTCCTACTGTACAACGTTAGTAACTGAACATTTTTTTTAGTGCCTAGAAGATATGCTCCAAACAATTTCAAAATCGGATTTATCACGTTTAGAAATCAAATTTTTTTTTATGCAAAAGCTCTGCACACACAATTTCACGGCCATAAAGTTGCAACGTGGGATATGGCGGCCTGTATCATGTTAAGCAACAACATTTTTTTTAATGTGCATGAGGTCTGCAGACAGCTTCATTTCAACCCAAAAAAAATTACAAAGGGTGACATGGCAGGCTATATCATGGGGGGCAAGCAGGTGCTCTAGTCCGCCATACTTCATGGATTAGAGATCATCCCACTGAATACCCGCTCTCCTTTTACCGTGGGCATAATACTAGTCAGACAAGACTGGGTCAGGGTAAACATGGCAATAATTTATTGAACCACAAAGCAGGTAAATAACCCATAGTTCAGTCCCAGCATAATACCCAAGATGAGGCAAAATACAGAGTCTCACCCTTAAGCTGACTCGCCAGGATAAAAATTAATGCAGCTGTAACTTCCAGGGCCGACTATGCCCACCTGTGGAGTGCACAGAGAGAAGGTAATGACAAGCTTAGGAAGCTGACAGTCCATTAAGGTACTAGGCCAGGTGACCGGCGGGTCACAGCCTTGTTTCTCCGAACATCTCCATGGAGCCAGGTGACCTGTGGGTCCCAATCCTGGCTTTTCCAAATGTATCCATGGGGTTCAGGTGATCAGTGGGTCCAAATCTCGACTTTCCCAAATGTATCCATGGGTTAAGTGATGGTGAATGGAGAAGATGTGTATTCTTTCACTTGAAGCTGGGGCCCCCTAAGCTGCATCCTGCAGAAAGTCAAATCTGTGTCCCTCATGATGGAGCCATGATGCAGCCATATTGGCTGCTGTCTTTTAGAGTGCTCCTGGCTGTGATTTTGTAAAAAATGTCAGGTTCTTTGGATGTCTGGATCTCTTGCATGTCTGAATGTACAGTTATGCTCAAAAGTTTACATAACCCGGTAGAGTTTTTGCTTTCTTGGCCTTTTTTTCAGAGAGTGTGAATGATAACTAGTGATGAGCAAATTACTCGCCTGAGTATCACTGTACTCCGTGTACTCGGTGAGCACCGAGCATTTCCAATATTATTCGGCGGGAGCTCGGGCCTCCGCCCTGCAATTTTGGCGCTCTTTAGAGCCCCAATGAACATGCAGGGATTGTCAGGAACGCACTGTTATGCCGCAGCCATCTTTGTTGCGGCATTACAGTGATTGGCTGGTCGCACAGCGTCATCAGGTCTATATGAGACCGGACGCTGCCCTGCTCGACGCATTTAGCTCCGGATTCAGACAGTGTAGGGAGAGTTGCTGCTAAGATAGGAAGAAATTTGTGCTTTTATTAATTAGTGTGGGTCTACCATGGTTCAATCCACAAATCCAACTAAACCAACTGTCCTTTTAAGAGCTAATTAGGTAGTATATAGATTGCAATGCTAGATAGGCTGTGGAGTCTATGTGCGCATATCCACATCAGTGCAAGACATATAGGTACTGTATGTGAGTGTATAGATCTGGCTGCATTCTTCAAAAGGGTCCATTACTGTCTGGTGCTGCCTATTATATATATATACACCTAGCTGCAGGTATCCGTGGCTAGGATTATTTTTTTTTTTGCACCTGAACCCTGCTAATTTAATTACAAAGCAATCCAGAGACCCCATTTTTTTCTACATTTATTTGATTGGTCACACTGCAGACTACAGCCAGGTCATTTTAATACAACAGCGTGAAAATCTGGCAATTAAAAAACTACTTTTTTTGTCCCAGACATAAGATCTGAGTGCGCAGAAAATTCTTTTTTTTTTTTGTTACTGTAGTATTTTTTGGAGTGTCTTATAACATTTTTGGCCACCATTTTGCTGACCAAAAAATCTTTAGGTGCCCAAAAAATATTTATCTACAGTTCTTATATTTATCACTGTGCTTTTAACGTCACACGCATCGCATATCATTGCAATAACTATTTTACAATTTTAGTACTCCAACAATTTTTTTTTTAGCGTCATAGCCTAGTTAATACATTGAGGAGAAAAGAACTACCGGTAGTAACGCGTGGGACCACGGTGTCCTCTTGTCCTGATTGTCCGCTTGTCTCTCTCATGCCTTTATCATGAGGTCTGTTCTGGGGTAAATATGATTGCTTAATGGCTGCATATACTGTTGGTACTATCCAACTCTCTGCAGAGTATTTTATACTCTACTGATCGGGCACTTTCTACTATTCTTTAGTCCATAACAGGTTTTCTCAGCTTGTAGGTGGGGAATTATTTTACCCCTGGACATGCTACCCCTTACATTGGTTGGGTGCCTCTTGTTATTTTTGAATCCATACAGGTTCTCTCAGTTGTCTGTGGATTATTATACCCTTGGGCACTAAATTTTAATTTATGTTATTGTATATTATATATAAAAAAAATGTTTTATTCTTCATTATCATAATTTTTCCCTTGTCATTTTCATGTTATTGTAATTTTTGAGATGTAATAAATTACAGTACCCCAGCCATGGTTACAGGCGGTTTTTCAGGATTAGAGTCACCTTGATTTTAATTATGTTTTATTGCACTTTTTGTATAAACCAATAAAATTTGATACAATTTCACTTTATATTATTGGTGTAGTGTGCGTTACTACGGTAGTTCTTTTCTCCTCAATGTAGTTGTTGTTTTCTACCGATCCGCACCTCCCTATTTATTTATTATTATTTGATGCGCCCATTCCCTTTCATATTATATAGCCTAGTTATTGACACAATTTTGGTGGCCCAAAAAAAATCCTGCCCACATATGTAACAGACCGGGAGAAATTGTGGCAGCTGGGGACCGAGTACCTTGTGACAGTCGCCACCATCAGGTTGTGGAAAGCTTCCGTCTCCCACAAGCCAAAAATGCAACATTTTTGGCGCAAGCAGACGAGAAATGTATGAATTTAGTACTGTGGCCTGTGTGGCATTGGCTGCGTATTTGTGCTTGCGTTCCAAGGGCAGGGGTATAGACAACTGAACGCTACGCTGGGACAAGGACATGGATGTGCTTGTTGATGGTGCTAGTTGAGTTTGCGTGCAACTACAGATGCAGGGCAGGAGGCATCTTTGCATGCACCATGGACAGGGGATTGGCTTGCACGCACAACAGCAGAAGAAGCAGTGGTATCACTCAAAGACAATGTTCATGGAGCCTGGTGTTCGGCTAACAAAGTCGGGTGCTTTCCTGCCATGTGCCTGATCATGCTGGTGGTGGTTAGGCTGGTAGTTTTTCTACCCCTGCTGATGCGGACATGGCCGGTGGTGCAACTGGCCTTTTTGAGGTTATTGACAGAGTCTTTAAAAACAACCAGACTGTTATGGGGATATTCAGTGTCTTCATCTCCCACACCACCTCCTCACCTCGACCCTTGTCTTTCGGTGTTACTCAAGGCTAAGTTCTAGGACCCCTACTCTTCTCCATCTACACCTTCAGCATGGGTCAGCTTAAGTAATGGCACGGTTTGCAATATCATCAGTACGTCTATGACACAAAGATCTACCTATCTGTACTTGACATCACCTCCTTACTGACCAAAATCCCACGTCTTCCCGTTATTTCATCCTTCTTTTTTGTTCGCTTTCAAAAAGTGGACATGGACAAAACGGAATAAATCATCTTTCAACCATCTCACGCTGAGTAGACATGAGAGCTGTGTATGCATCATTCGGTACCACTTTAGTAAGAGGTAAAGTTTGCCAAAGAAAAAATGAATTTCCAGAAATTCACGGCCTTTTTTGAACATTGTTGTCAGCTATGATCTCCATCTTCTTGGTGGGGATGTGGTAAAGTTTAAAATCGTCATCAATACCATCATCGTTCATATCTTGTAAAGAAGAAATCTGGTGTTTACCAGGGTCGTGTTTATCTACATTTAGTGGCATTTCTTTAACAGTGTTCATTACACTACAACAAATAATTTATGGCTGTGACATTTTGATATTATTGATAATGTATGGATGAAGGTGAAGAACCTTGTGCTACGGGTGTATTGATATTTACGGACAGTGCATTCCTCTTTAAACTTAGTTTTTCATGAGCATCCATCAGTTTGTTTGCTTTTCCTCCAGCACTGATTGGCTTTCTTTAATTTGGCATCTCACGTACATGTTGCACTTTACAATTTATACCGAGACGTGCGTCTTTGGCAACATATTTTTTACGGCCAATCTTTTGACGGGCATGAAACACATTCTGGTAATTGGTGGTGGGCCGACTAAACAACTAATCATTGCAGGCTGTATCTGGATCTCATACCTCCCATAGCCACCGCTGTTATTAATCCTGTACGTTACCATTTTGTAGTGATTTTGTAGTTTACTATGCTACTTGCCCCTGCAATTTGATATATGTGGGCTTAACATCACGTGAGCTGCGAATACGCACAAGGGAACACGTGAGGGATATCCAATCGGCTGTAACAACTATAGATGTGGATTCCTTGAAGACCATTCCACGTCACTTTAAGGCCAAGCATGCCTGTAATCCAGATTTACTTAAAGTACGGGGCATTGACCGTGTCCATGGGGGAACTAGAGGTGGTGACCTTAAACGGAGGCTATCCCAATTGGAATGTAAATGGATAGTGAGGTTGGACACCATGTTCCCCCATGGGCTTAATGAGCAATTGAGCTTTTCCTCATTTTTGTAATGTTCATTTTATTTTTGTAAATGCAAATTTCCCTCTCCCTTCTTCTTTTCCCTATCTTTGTTGCTGTCTTACTCCTCAGAATCTTTTTATGTTTTTAACTGTGTGTTTTTGTGCTGCTTTCAGTTTAGAGGATGAGTTTTTCTCCCTTCATTTCAACTCTTGGATCTTCGTTGAGTTTATATCCGTTTGAACGTTCCTGCTGATTCTATGGAATAAGAACATTATCTATGATCTCCTTCCCTGTTGTCGTTTGGCCGCCACAATTATATATCTGTCTCCACTTATCATGTATATATGTTGTGCATGTTTGTTTATTATTGTAATCTAGATGGATACAATCTCTCAGATTTTGATATGTGTATATTTGTATATTCTTTTCTGCCGATATATTACATACTGCATTGTTATGCCTGCATAAATATATATCTATACTGTTTATCCATCTTAATTTGTGGCTCCATCTGTTTCGCCCCTTGCCAGTCCCTCCGTTGTACCCCCGTCGCCTAAGGCATCAGTACGGAACACTCTGTATTTATGACGTCTGTAGGAACACTTGTTCCATACTTTGTGTTCCCGTGATGCCGGAAGTGACGGAACAGACACCGGATGTTCTGTCCTGTGGCGATGAGTACCAAGATGGAGCTGGCACTTCCGGTCTGCTACGGCGGGATTCGTGATCGCATTACAGCAGGAGCTATTTAAACCCTGTTTTTGGTATAATCACACACTGCCCCCCGAGGAAGTGGAAACGCGAAACGGCGTCGGGGCCTCGGTGCAATCTAGCAGTCTCCACAATGGGTGAGTGATGTCGCAGTGCAGCATGTCCGAGTACCACTTTGGTTCTGTACCGTCTTACTATGTGGGCACTAGCGCTATACTAGTCACTTCCAGGGCACTCTATGATATATAGGCTTCAGTGTCCTTTCTTGTAGGGGACTCATAGGCAAGTACATTTATTTCAATATGACACTGGCCTCCTTGATTACCTTCCCTGGTTCATAGCTATCACTGCACGTGACTTTCTCACTGTTGTGGAGTACTACTATGTATTGATTGTCTGCTAGTTTTGCCACATGGTCTAATCATCTCCTTTAACTGGTCTTTTTTAACTTTATTGTTATGTGTTTTTGGTTATGTAATTAATTAATAAAATTTGATATTTTTTTTAATTTTTGCATTCATTACCATTATTACCATTTGATTATATATTAGAGATTAAACTCCCTTCCTTTTGGTTCTTATGATACATACGTTACCATTCCTGTTGTCACCATGCCCCTTTTCTTGATCACTTCATCTAACGATTCGTCCGCCAGATTTTTACTAAAAACCTGCACCTTTACAGCAGAAACTGTGTAGGAAACCACATTGATGTTTTCCAAGGTGTTTATGATGCCCCTAAAAAAAATTACACACTATGTTGATATGTACCCCCCAGGAGGAAATGTTTGTCAGCACATACACTTAGTGTATCAGCATTCCAAGTATAGGAGACCCGCTCCTTTAAATTGAGAAGACATTTTTCGCAGGCCATACTCCACGTCTCTTCGTACACTACCCCTAGATCACCAGGGTTAGGGCCGGTTCCAGGTTTTTATGGGCCCCGGGCGAAAGAGTCTAAGTGGGCCC
>VIAB01044703.1:0-12604 GCA_009801035.1 Oophaga pumilio
TGGCGGTTGAACGCCGAAAACACACGGGTTAGATGTCACCCGGTAAGAACAGCGGCGAACTCTGCTACTTCACAGAGCCGCAGCAACTAAGTAATAGAACGCTGTTCCCTGTTAAATGTCACAGGACACAGCTGATATGGCGCGAGTGAGGTCTCTAGAACGCGGTGACTTGAGTTTCACCGGACCCACAATGCGCACAGCTTCGCACAAGCGATGCAACTACTTGGCGCTGAGTGGTAGCAAAGCACAGCTAACTAAAGCGCACCACGAGTTGGCACAAAACAAGAGCAAAAGCTCAACTGACCGCAGAGAGGTACCAAAAGGTGTATGCCAGAGCACGTGAATTGACTGTGCCCTGTAAACAGCCCGTGCTAAGCAGCACACGTGGCTGAGACAGGTGCTAGGTTAAGCCAAGTAAAAACCTGCCTGACTAAGGAAAACTAGACGATCATACATGCCGACAGTGCAGCAGGTTCTCGGCCCAAACACACGTACATACACAGAGTGGTAGCATATCCACTCGCTCACACACCACATGATTTATACTACGGCTGTGCGATCCTTTTATAACCGCAGCCTTCCAGGACCTTGCTGATAGCCCAAACAGAACTGCTTGAGGACCTGAGCATGTGACATTCGACCACCAATGAGTGGTCGACTCACGGGCATGCTCAGATAGAGAAAATCAGGACTTAGTCCCACGAACATCTGCTCGCCGCTGACTAGTGCTGATTGCTATGGCTGAACCTGGGGAAGCAGCAGCAACCAAATGCATAGCATTAGACTGAGCAAAATGCTGGGATTGACTTCTCTGCTGAGCAGGCTCCTCTGCGGCTGAAGAAGAATGGGAGACTGCAGAGGACATGGCTCGAGATTCCCCCTGTTCAGCGGCGGTATCTTGACGACTAACACCCGTTGGGTTCATGTGTGACAATACATGCTGCCGGCCAATCAGAGGCTAGTAGCTGACATTGGCATGTATATGACTAGGGGAGCATGGCAGTGATGTCATGTGCTCCTAACACTTTCATGCTGAAGTCAGTTGCCGGCTAAAGAAGAGGGCATGGCAATGGAAAGGAAGGAAGGTCAGTATAATAGTTTATTTTTTTCTATGTATTAAAGAACAGCGGCAAAATCGAGGACATATACCAGGATGAGGGATATATAGACCAGGATGGGGAATAAATATACAAGGATGGGTGTTACGTTTTGGTAGCTGAGGAGAGCAGGCAAAAACGGCAATACACCAGAGAGGTTAGAATCTACTGGATTGCAGTACCCTAACCACCACAACTAAAGGCAGCCGTGGAGCGTTCCTATGTTGGTCCTAGACGCCTCGTCACAGCCTGAGAGGATAACTACACCTAAAGATAGAAAGAGGAAAGCTATCTGCCCCGGAGCAGATCCCCAAAGAACATAGGAAGCCCCCAAACATGTAATGGCGGTTAGACAAGAGGCGATACAGACACAGACAGAAAATAGTATGAGCAAACGTTGGGGCCCAATCTGCCTTGACAGAAAAAGGATAGGAAGGATACTTACTGCAATCCAAAAAAAACCCTAAAAAAAGCCAACTCTACTAATTGCAAAAACACCTGAGATCACACGACCTCTACCACCTAAATTAGTTCTCTGGTGTAACAAAACTAAGCCGCAGCCACTGAAAAAACTGGAAAAGGCAAATGAACAAATAACAGTGGCTCCAGAGGAACTGAGAGGAGCCCAAGCCCCCCCGGGGAGGGGGACCTGGCTAACTTCACAGAAATGCAGAGAAACATGCAAATGGTAAGCACAAAAACAAAAAACAGAAAATATCTTATCTGAGAGCAGGAGAAGAGACAAGACTCAGCAAGCTTCCAAGAGAACCAGGAAACAACGTTGAGACAAGAACAATTGATCACCGGCAACCTTGATGGGAGGGAACCTCCCTTATATAAGACCAGTCTGTGATTCCTGATTGCCAATCCTCATTGAATGGTTCAGTAGCACCAGAGGGAGCTTCTGCTCAGAATTCATTTCTAAAACATTTACAACAGATGGGGCCCAGGATAAGGGACATATATTCCAGGATGGGTATATATATATACCAGGATCAGGGATATACAGTGACGACTAGTGATGAGCGAGTACTAAAATGCTCGGGTGCTCGTTATTCGGGTCGAGCAAATTGGAATACTCGGGTACTCGAACCGAGCTACGAGCCCAATGTAAGTCTATGGGAAAACCGAGCATTTTTGCCGTGATCCCCCTCAGGGGGTCCTTTTAAAGTCTAAAAACATCTGTAAATGATGGAAACACAGCTCAAATTACATGGGAACATCATGGGGAATGCCTCTGGAAGCATTTCTGACTCCCAGGTCACAGCTGTGAGTAATGTTGTCAGAGTCTTACGCCATGTTTACAGGTGTAAGGAGGTTGACCAGACCACGGGTACCTACATGCCTGGTCCAGAACTAAAATGGCTGCATCCTCTGAGGGGAAGCCTGGGGTAGGCGGTCTTTCCCCTGCTGCAAGAGGGAAGGAGGAGGGAGATGGGCTTCCTGGAGAGAGCACGCTGACACAGGGGTATAAGAAGGAAAAGCGTGCGCTGCAAGCAGAGTTGGCACCAAGTAAGTGCAGCACACAGAGCGATGAGCAGCGCGCTCTGCGTCCCCCACCTGAGAGTGCTGGGCCTGTGACAGGCCGTGCTGCTGCTGTCCAGGACAGGAGCTGTAGTGCTGGTGAAATTAGCCATGCGGAGCCAGGCCAGCACAGCTGTACAGAGCCGTGCCAGCAGAGCCATACAGAACCGTCCAGAGCCATACAGAGCCGTGCCAGCAGAGCGGAGCCGTGTGGCGCTAAGACAGGTGCAGTATGCAGCATGACAGTGAGTAGCGCACACGCTCTGCCTAACAGTGACCGCATACCTGACAGACCCCTTGCATACAGGTCCACTGGAGGTGGACAATAGACTGACAGCATACCGCCACCCGTCACATCAAGAGGTGACTCAACTTTAGAGAGAGAGACAGTAACGCGCGCGCTGCGCAGTGAGGAGCAGGTGACTAAGCCAGAGCCCCGTAGCCGAGGACCTGTGTACACCGCGGAGCGACGTCTCACTCCAGCTGTCCCTCACACTGGACTCAGTACTGTGCTAGACACGTTTGAGCATGGGAAATCTTCTTGCCTCTCAGAGACTTCACAGAGATGTCACGTGCTGCTGTTGCCGGTGCCACCGTGGAAAATCTGCCCACCATACAGAGACTGCAACAAGATGACCTGCGCCGCTGTTGTCGGTGCCACCGTTGGAACCCTGAACTTCCTCACAATAATAGTCTACAATCTGATAAGTTTTACCTCTTTATTACTGAATTTTCGTTCGTCCCTCACCTACTCTGCCATCCTCCCAGTTCTGCCCCATTCCTTACCGTCACCCTACAATCCCTCACTCCCTGCATGGAGTACATCCCCCTGTAAATAAACCTGTTTAACCCTTGCTCTGCCTCCCCATGCATGACTGCATCCCGCGTTTCCTGCAGGTTATTACACAGGCTCGCCAAAAAACATAAAAATGAAACCAAAATGGATTTTCCTGGGAAATATGTCAAAGAACATCCTTTCCAGGCTAATGACTTTTATATAAGGCAAAATAATTATCCCAAAGTAAAAAAGTTCCTCCACCAATTTGTCTATGTTCACACGTAGCGTTTTTGATGTGTTTTTCAACGTTACCATTGCTTTCAAGCAATACAAATGCATTTACTGTGAAATGTCATTGTAGAATTTAACAACCTTAGTTGGCTATGTGGTGTGTGAAACATCATCAGACACATCTTGTTTCATTTATGAAGGAGGGACTCTTAAAGTCACAAAGCCAATTGGCATCAGGCAGCATTAATCTTCTTAAAGGGCCAATATTAAACAATGGGTCTCCTATAGTGTTATTGCCTAGGCATTGAGTGGCTGGGCTGCCAAAAATTAGGACGCACCACAATACCCCAGTGATAAGACATACAGGAGGGCCTCATGTAAAAGTGTTCCAATTATAAGAAAATAGGTCTCCCATAGTGTTAGCCTATGCATTAAATGCAAGGCCTGCCCTGCAGCAAAGTAACACGCACCTCAATAAGCCTTTGAACCCAGGTACTGGATGGCCACAGGAAAACCAGGTTCACATTACTCTTTTGCCACTGCCATACTGTTAGCTTCTTCATTGAATGCAAGGCCCGCCCTGCATCAAATTCAAACGCAGTCCAAAAAGGCTTTGAAGCGACCTAGTGAATGTACACAGGAAAACCACGTTCACATTTACTCTTTTGCCACTGCCATACTGTTAGTTTATGCACCGAATACAAGGCTCGGCCTGAATCAAATTCAAACACACCCCAAAATGGCTTTGAAGCGACCTAGTGGATGTACACAGGAAAACCAAGTTCACATTACTTTTTTTCCACTGCCATACTGTTAACTTATGCATTGAATACAAGGCCCGGCCTGCATTAAAATCAAATGCACCCCACAAAGGCTTTGAAGCAACCTAGTGGATGTACACAGGAAAACCACGTTCGCATTACTCTTTTGACACCCCAAAAAGGCTTTGAAACCACTTACTTGATGACCACCTGAAAGCATTCTTCCTAATAATTTGTTACTCCCATATTGTTTGGCTACACAGTGAATAGTTGAGCCTGAAGACTTGGCAGTGGACAATTGCAGTGTTGATGCTAAAAACCCAGCGGTGGACCATTTCAGTGTTGGCGCTAAATACCCTGCAGTTTAAAATTGCATTGTTGACGCTGAAGAACCGGCAGTGGACAATTTCAGTGTTGAGGCTGAATAACCGGCAGTGGACAATTGCAGTGTTGATGCTAAAGACCCAGTGGTGGACAATTGCAGTGTTGACCCTGAAGACACAGCAGTGGTGCATTTCAGTGTTGAGCCTGAAGAACCATCAGTGGATAATTGCACTGCTGAGGCTTAAGAACCTGCATTGATCAATTGCTGTGTTGAGTCTGAAGACCCTGCATTTTAGCATTGCAGTGTTGAGGCTGAAGAACTAGCATAGAAGAATTGCGTTGCTGAAGAATATTAACAACCAACAAAGTTCACATTATTATGAAGTGGGTCTCCCATACTATTTGCCTATGCATTCAATGGAAGGCCTGCCCCAAATTTGGTCAAACTAAAATAACACTTTGAAGAGACGTGTATGAGGTCCTCCTAAAAATCTGTTTCCATAACAAAGGAGTGGGTCTGCTATACTTGTAATGGCCATACACTAAGTGCATAGGCTGAAAAACATTTTCCCCTGGGGTGGGGCACATCAACCGACTGTGTAAATATTTGTAGTTACGGACATCCTAAACACCCTTGCAAAATAATGTACTGCCTGTATCATCACGGACGACTTTCACCCTGGTGATCTAGGGGTGGTGTAGGAAGAGACGTGGAGTATGGCCTGCGAAAAAGGTCTTTCCATTACAAAGGAGCGGTTCTTCTATACTTGTAATGGCCATACACTAAGTGCATAGGCTGAAAAACATTGTCCCCTGGGGTGGGGCAAATCAACCGACTGTGTAAATATTTGTAGTTACGGACATCCTAAACACCCTTGCAAAACAATGTAGTGCCTGTATCATCACGGAAGACGTTCACCCCGGTGATCTAGGAGTGGTGTAGGAAGAAAAAGGTCTTTCCATTACAAAGGAGCGGGTCTCCTATACTTGTAATGGCCATACACTACACTCCCTGACAGAAGTTATGTCGCTTATCCATGTTATGTGAATAAAAGCTTATAACCTAACGTTAAATTCATCCATTGGTTGTATAAATTATTCTTTTGAAAGCTGAATCCCTCTGAACTGTGGTTTAGGTTAAGAAAATAAATTGGCATCAATGCAGAAATATTGATCATTTAATGGACACAGAATGGTCAGATTTTGGCAAGACAAAAGTTTTGTCGCCTGGTCATATAATGCACCCAATTCTAGTTTACAGCCTCACCTGTGCTCAGTAAATGATCGGTTAATTAGTGGGTGTGTATAAAAAGAAACCCAGCACCCCAGACCTTCACTTGAACTGCAACTTGAGCTCTGACAACATGCCAAAAATCCACCCTGCGACCAAAGCCTGGATTATCAAGAGGCTGAAGACCAGATCCACTGCAGAGGTGGCTGGCACCTTTAATGTTTCTCAGCGTCAAGTACAAAGAATTAAAAAAAGATTTGAAGAGACTGGAGATGTGTTTGACAAGCCCAGGTCCGGCAGACCCCGCAAGACAACTGCTCAGGAGGAACGTTTGTTGGTTAGAAAAGCCAAAGCAAGCCCCTCTTCCACTGCAGCAGAGCTCCAACAGGCCTGGTCACCTCAAGTCCCTGTGTCAACTAGATCAGTTTGTAGGATTCTGTCTCAAAATGGCCTCCATGGTCGAATCAGTGCCCAGAAGCCAGCACTAAATAAAAGGCAAATAAAAAATCCGTGTGGCATTTGCAAAGTCCCACAGCCTGCTAAACAGATGGACGCTGGAAAAGTGGCAGAAGGTGGATTTTTCTGATGAATCTTCAGTAGAATTACACCACAGCCGCCGCAAATACTGCAGGAGTATGTGGAGAGACGTGGAGTATGGCCTGCGAAAAAGGTCTTCCCAGTTTAAAGGAGCTGATCTCCTATACTTGTAATGGCCATAAACTAAGTGCAAAGGCTGAAAAACGTTTTCCCCTGGGGTGGGGCACATCAACCGACTGTGTAAATATTTGTAGTTACGGACATCCTAAACGCCTTTGCAAAACAATGTAGTGGCTGTTTCATCATGGAACACGGTCACCCTGGTGTTCTAGTGGTGATGTCTGAAGAGACGTGGAGTATGGCCTGCGAAAAAGGTCTTCCCAGTTTAAAGGAGTGGGTCTCCTTTACTTGGAATGCCCTTACACTAAGTGCATAGGTTGAAAAACATTTTCCCCTGGGGGTTGACACCTCAACAGAGTGTAAACATTTTTTGAACTGGCATCAAAACATCCTTCAAAAAATTAATACTGGTTGTTGCATCACAGACCACAGTCACCCTAGTGTTCTAGTTATGTTGAATGAATGATGAGGATGAGGAGAAGGAGGAGGATAATAACACACCAAATAGCCAAAGTCAGTAAGTGTATACTCATGTGTGGGTGTGAAGAGGTGCATGGAAATATACTTTCCAAAAAAATATACTGTATTGAAGGTTATGTTTCGCTGTTCTCATTCAGTGGTGTACAGAAATCTGCCCCGATCCATGCCTTGCTAATTTTTATAAGAGTCAGCCTGTCAGCATTTTCTGTTGACAAGCGGATGCGCTTGTCAGTTATTATTCCACCAGCAGCACTAAAAACCCGCTCTGACAAAACGCTAGCGGCAGGGCAGGCCAGGACCTCCAAGGCGTAGAGCGCCTGTTCATGCCACGTGTCCAGCTTGGATATCCAATAATTAAAAGGCACAGAGGACATTGGTATGGTCAGCAAGGTACTAATTCAACATCTTCCCAAACTTTCCAGGCCTTGTGAGACTACCCTGCGACTCTGGGCCAGGGCGATGGGAGTGTCTGAGAAAAGTGTCCCAGTACTTTACCAGTGTTCCCCTGCCTCTGCTGGATTGTAGTTAGGTCTCTCTTGCCCCTACTCCTTGGTTGTCCAACGAACTGTGACCTCTGCCGCCAGCGTTTTCAGATGGGAATTTTTTCAGTAATTCCACAACAATGGCCCTCTGGTACTGCATCATTTTAATACACCTATCTGACTCTGGAATAAGAGATTGAATGTTCTCCTTGTAGCGTGGGTCTAGAAGTGTCACCAACCAGTACTGAGTGTCCGCCATAATTTTGATAATGCGAGGGTCACGGGAAAGGCAGCGCAACATAAAGTCTGCCATGCGTGCCAGACTGCTAACTTGCAAGCCTTCCGTGTCTTCACCAACAGGATGACTGACCATGCTGTCCTCCTCCCTGTCTTCAGGCCATCCACGCTAAACAGAAGGTATGACAGTTGTGCTTGTAGTACCGTCTATAGCGCAGAAAAGTAGTTCCTGTTCTTCCTCCTCTTCTTCTTCCTCATTGTCAACCAATCCACATTGGGATGACATAAGGCTGGGCTGTGTGTAATAACCCTGTATGGTTCCTTGCTCCATCTCATCGTGCTCCGCCTGCAATGCATCCTCTTTGATTGTGAGCAGAGAGCTTTTCAGAATACAGAGAAGCGGGATGGTGACGCTAATTATGGCATCATCGCCGCTCACCATCTTGGTGGACTCCTCAAACTTTTGTAGGATGGTACATATGTCTGACATCCATCTCCACTCCTGAGGTCTTATGTGTGGAATCTGAACTGAATACCGACGCCCTTGTTGATGCTGGTACTCAACAATGGACCTCTTCTGCTCACAAATCCTTTCCAGCATATTCAGTGTAGAGTTCCAACGCGTGTGGACATCACACACCAGTCGGTGAGCCAGAAACTGCAAACGCTGCTGATACACTGCAAGGGCGGCTGAAGCTGTAGCTGACTTTCTTAAATGGGTACACAGGCAGCATACTTTCACAAGCAGATCTGGCAGCTCCAGGTAAGTTTTTATAAACCGCTGAACCACGAGGATAAGCACATGGGCCAGGCATGGTACATGTGTGAGCTCGCCTCGCCTCAGAGCTGCCACCAAGTTACGGCCATTGTCACACACCACCATGCCTGGCTGTAGGTTCAGCTGTGTCAGCCACCTATCTGCCTGCTCTTTCAGAGCTGTCCACAACTCTTCAGCATTGTAAGGTTTGTCACCTAAGCATACTCGCTTCAGCACAGCCTGTTGTTGCTTGGCTGAGGCAGTGCTCTCAGCTTGCAACTGATGTGGTCATTTCAGAGATGCAGGCTGAAGAGGAGGAGGAGGATGATGTGCAGGAGCTGTAGACTGTGGTGGCAACCCTGATTGACCTAGGGCCTGCAATCCTCGGCATTGGTAGGGCGTGTTCCATTCCTAGGTCAGACTGGGTCACGGCTTCTACAATGTTAACCCAGTGTGCCGTCAGCGAGATGTAACGTCCCTGCCCAGAAGCACTTGTCCACATGTCCGTGGCTAAGTGTACTTTCCCTGTAACTGCATTTTTGAGGGCACGGGTGATGTTGTTTGAGATGTGTTTGTGTAATGCCGGGATGGCACACTGGGAAAAATAGTGTCGGCTGGGGACAGAGTACCTTGGGACTGCCGCCACAATCAGGTTGCGGAAAGGTTTGGTCTCCACGAGCCTAAAAGGCAACATTTCGAGAGCAGGTAGACAAGAAATGTGTGAATTTAGCACTGTGGCCTGTGGGGCGTTGGCTGCATATTTCTGCCTTTGTTCCAATGACTGGGGTATGGACAACTGAAGGCTGCACTGGGACAAGGATGTGGACGTGCTTGATGATGGTGGTAGTTGAGTGTGTGCAATGACAGGTGCAGGGCAGGAGGCATCTTCGCAGGCACCATGGACAGGGATTGGCTTCCACGCACAACAGCGACATGCACAACAGCGAAAGAAGCTGTGGTGTCACCCGCAGACACTGTTTCAGGACTCTGGGGTTCAGCACACAAAGTCGGGTGCTTCGCTGCTATGTGCCTTATTATGCTGGTATTGGTCAGGCTGGTAGTTTTACTACCTCTGCTGATGCGGGCATGGCAGGTGGTGCAAATGGCCTTTTTGAGGTTATCGGCAGAGTCTTTAAAAAACAATCAGACTCGGGAAGACCGAACAGTTGTAATGACAACTTTCGTCGTGTTGGTTTTATGAGGAACGGTATCCTGCCTTCTGTCTGCAGCCACCACAATGCTTCTTCCTGCCTGTTGTGGTGCTACGCCTCCCTCCCCCTTTGTGCTGCTGTGCTCTGCATGTCCTGCCAGGTTGGGTCAGTTACCATATCATCCACCACCTCCTCTTCCACTTCCGCACCCTGGTCCTCCTAATCACTTTCTGACAATTGTGTCTCATCATCATCCACCTCTTGTGACACATTCCCACTGTTGCCTTCATGTGAACGTGGCTGCTGAAATATTTGGGCATCGCTACATGCAATCTCAGTTTGTCTCGCTTCAAGTTGACCGGGAGAGAGGCCAGAATCTATAAATGGACAACTGAACAGCTCTTCGGAGTGTCCAAGTGTGGGATCGGTTGTCTGCGGGCACTCGGCATGGGAGGTGTAAGGAGGATCAGGGTGAGGAATATGCGGTCCAGACTCACTGCTACTCAGACTTGACCGTGTGGAAGACAGGGCGCTGGTGGTGGTGGCAAAGTGACTGGAAGTATCCAACCATCCAACCAACTACCTTTTCACACTGTTCTGGTGTCAAGAGTGGTCTTCTGCCATCACCTATGAATTCTGACAGGAATCTGTTGTGATAAGAGGTGGGTGTTTGTTGTGGCACAATTTCAGCTTGCCCTCTGCCTCTGCATGCACTATTACCATCATGTCCAGTTCCCTGTCACTTGCCACTTGCCTTTCCCATTTTAAATGTAGTACAATATTTTTTTATTGTTCAATAAAAAAGTCACAATTTGGAGCAAAATTAGATGTAATCCGTGTGCGGGCAAAACGCACTTTCAAATATCTGGAATGTACTAATTTGTTTAACAAACTGCTGTCACTGTCAATAACTGTGGTAAGATGAAGAAAAAACTGTCTAATGTAGACCTGAAATGCTACAATTTTTAGCATACAGAGAGATAGGAGTCTGACACAGATACCACACTGAATTTTTTTATTTTATAACCCAAAATATTGTACAGAACTAGGTTAACAGACAGCAAATACAGTGGAATGTAGACCTGAATTGCCACAATTTGTAGGCCACAAATAGCTCAGCCGTCTGACAGCGATACCACACTGTTCAATATTTGGGCTGTATTTTTTACATTTTTAGCCCCAAATAGTGTTTACAGCTAAGGTAACACACAGCAAAGAAAGGTGAATGGAAGCCTCCAAAGCACACTTTGTAGCCCTCAGATACATGAGGCGTGTCACAGAGATACCGGACTGTTCAATATGTCGCCGGTATTTTTGTATTTTTTACACCAAAGAAGTGTTTTGAGCTACGGTAACACACAGCAAAAAAAGGTGAAGGGAAGGCTCAAAAGCACACTTTGTAGCCCACGGATAGATGAGGCGTGCCACTGAGATACCAGACTGTTCAATATGTGGCGGGTATTTTTTTTAATTTTTTGGCCCAAAATAGTGAATACTAGCCCTAGGGTAGCAGACAGCAAAAAAGTGCAAGGCGTCTGACGGAGATAACAGACTGTTCAATATGTGCACTGGAGTTTTTTTTTATTTTTTTTACCCAAAAAGACTGTCTACAAATAGGGTAAGACACAACAAAAAAGGATAATGTTTCCCTGATATGCCACATTTTTTTTGCACACAGAGAGATAGGAATCTGACACAGATACCACACTGGTCACTCTATGTAGCCTGTATTTTTTTAGTTTATAACCCAAAAATATTGTACAGAACTAGGGTAACAGACAGCAAATACAGTGGAATGTAGGCCTGAATTGCAACAATTTGTAGGCCACAAATAGCTCAGCCGTCTGACAGCGATACCACACTGTTCAATATTTGGGCTGTATGTTTTAAATTTTTAGCCCTAAATAGTGTTTACAGCTAGGGTAACACACAGCAAATAAAGGTGGATGGAAGCCTCAAGAGCACACTTTGTAGCCCTCAGATACATGAGGCGTGTCACAGAGATACCAGACTGTTCAATATGTCGTCGGTATTTTTCTATTTTTTACACCAAAAGTGTGTTTTGAGCTACGGTAACACACAGCAAAAAAAGCTGAAGGGAAGGCTCAAAAGCACACTTTGTAGCCCACAGATAGATGAGGCGTGCCACTGAGATACCAGATTGTACAATATGAGGCCTGTATTTTTTATTTTTTAGCTCAAAATAGTGTATACTAGACCTAAGGTAGCAGACAGCAAAAAAAGTGCAAGGTAGGCCTAAAAAGCAACTATTTGTAGATCACAGATACACCAGGCGTCTGACGGAGATAACAGACTGTTCAATATGTGCCCTGGAGTTTTTTTTATTTTTTTTCCCCCAAAATAGTGTATGCACCTAGAGTAACAGACAGCAAAAACAGTGGAATATAGGCCGGAAATGCCACAATTTGTAGACCACAGCTAGATCTGGCGTCAGAGGGAGATAGAACACTGTTAAATATGTGGGCTGGACTTTTTTTGGACCACCAAAATTGTGTCAATAACTAGGCTATGACACTAAAAAAAATTGTTGGAGTACTAAAATTGTAAAATAGTTATCGCATTGATGCGTGTGGCGTAAAAAACAATGATAGATATAAGAATTGTAGATAAATATTTTTTGCCCACCTAAAGATTTTTTGGTCAGCAAAATGGTGTCCAGAAATGTTGTAAGACACTCTAAGGGCTCATACTCACTGGAGACAAAAACGGATGATTGCAAGCCGATAAAAAATCGGATTGCAATCTGACCAATGTTATTCAATAGGGGACTTCTCATTTGCGATTTTTTTCTCAGCTGAAATCGGTCTGAGAAAAAAATCGCTGCATTTGTCATTGACAACTCTCAATTATTAACCTGGCTTAAAGTCACCTTT
>VIAB01044722.1:8923-19339 GCA_009801035.1 Oophaga pumilio
TAATTTTGAAATTTACATTGAGACCGTGAGATTTCAATGTATTTAATTCAAGTATCCAATTTAATTCTTTCTTTTTCAGCAATTTCTCCCTGTCACCTCCACATCTTGGCATAGGTACATAATCTATCATTCAAAAGCGCAGCTGTTTTACATTGTGTTTTAATTCAGTGAAATGTTTCCATACCTGTAGGTCCATCATCTATTACCTTATGGTATATTGGTGATGATTGACAAGGGTCTTATAGTCCCATGTAGTTTCATCAATATACCATAGGTGGCATGGACATTCCAAAAGATTTACAACAAATTCAGGATCACATGTCAGGAAATTTTGAATGTGGTATTCATATCTACTGGTGGGATGCAGAATTTTTTCACCCTTAAGCATTTGGGGGAACTTATATAGTTCAATGAAGGAAAATACCCTTTCCATGTTTTACACCTTAAGTATGTTTGTTAGGTTTGTGAAAAGGTTCTAAAAGAACCAATGTCTGCTCAGACCAACTTGTCTTTAACATTGGCTGATCTGCAGTAAGAGAAAAGGGGCAAATTATTAAACTGTTGTATATCATGGAGACAGCGGCTCAAAGTTGACTAGTGTTTATGAATTAGATTGCGTATTTGAGGATTATATTCTGTAAATCCTACTACTTCTGTGGCAGACATAGAAAAGGTAAATGATCCATTAGCTCAACCTTATGTCTGTGTTTCTCAATTCATGTTGGGATATCCTCATTCCTCAAACTTATTTTCTATTTTATTTAGACACATACGTGTTTGATCTTCCATTGTGATGCGTCTCACTCTGAGGATCTGACTGTATGGAAAACACTCCTGCATCTTTCTAGGGTGGTTACTATCATATCTTAATATATTCTTCTTTCCAATAGGCTTTGTATACAGAGTTGGGGATAATGTATTTCCTTGTAGGGTCATCAAAACATTCATCATCACATCATGTGAAAATTATGCCAATATATACCAATGTAAACTGTATTTCAGAAATCAATGAACTAAAAAAACATGAAAGCTCCTTAATTCATAGAATCATAGAATATTAGAGTTGGAAGGGACCTCCAGGGTCATCATGTCCAACCCAATGCTAAATGCAGGATTCACTAAACTATCTAAGACAGATGTCTCTCCAGCCTCTGTTTGAAAAAGTCTATTGAAGAACTCACCACCTCTCATGGCAGCTTGTTCCACTCATTGATCACCCTCACTGTGAAAAAGTTTTTCTAATATCTAATCTGTATCTTCTGCCTTTCAGTTGCATTCCACTGCTTCTCGTGTTTCCATGTGCAATTGAGAATGATGATGATCCCTCTACACTGTGACATCCCTTCAGATATTTGTAGACAGCTATTAAGTCTCCTCTTAGCCAGTATGATCACTTAGCCAGTTATGAATCCACCTAACCATAGCCTTGTCCATCCCATACTTGGTCATTTTTTTATTAAGGATAGTATGAGATACTTTATCAAATGCTTTGCTGAAGTCGAGATATACTATATCTGCCACATTTTTCTGATCTACCCAGTCAGTGATTCCATCATAGAAGGAAATTTGATTAGTCTGTCATGACTTGTTTGCTACAAACCCATGCTGGCTCTGGTTAATTACTGCATTCTTATCCAAGTACTTACATACATGCTGTTTAATAATTTGTTCAAATATATTTCCTGGTATAGATGTAAGGCACACTGGCCTGAAATTTCCTGGCTCCATCTTCTTTCCTTTTTTGAAGATAGGGACAGAATTTGCTCATCTCCAATCTTCTGGGATTTCTCCTGTTCTCCAGGATTTTACAAAGATTCTGACTAGTGGTTCTGCAATTTCCTCTGCTAACTCTTTCAGTACCCTAGGATATAATTCATCTGGACCAGGAGATTTCAATTCATGTCAATTAGGTAAGTGTTCCCTCATCAACTCTCTGTTTATAGATAATGTGGATTATTTTATTCCTTTAACAGCACCGTGAAAATCAATTGATGTTACAATTGCTTTCTTAGAGAACATAGATGCGAATTAAGAATATAAAAGTTCAGCCTTCTCAACATCATTTTTGACCACTTCACCCTTTTCATCCTGTAAAACTCCTATAGCATCTTTGACTTTTCTTTTGCTTTTGACATACCACAAAATACTTTATTGCTTTTGGTCTCCCTTGTAAAAATAGCTCAGCAGAAGAAACGGCATAATTTTCAAGATGATTAAGTATATTCCAATATCATATTATTCATTATAACGCTCATATGTAGGACAAATAAAGGGACTTATTGCCAAAATGAACATCAAGCAAAGCAAGAAGAGAAAACGCTCAAACGGTCCAATAAAGTATAAAAAAGTAGATAATTTATTAAATATTACAAATAGAGGGACAGGTTTGAATGGGGAGAGGGGAGTGCATGTGTACAATAAATATTGTGAGGACACAATGTGCAAGCTGAAGGTCATATTATATATAAATCATATTTGGCAGTCAACCAACAGTTAAAAGTGCTCATAATAAAAACCTATTGCCCATACTGATATTCACAGTAATATGCTGGTCACAAGCATATAAGATATGCACAGTAAATACTGAGACATTAAAGCTGTAGAATAAAAGCTAGGCATATATGATAGAGAAAAGCATACCTGACCCAGATGAAAAGTATGGAGGGGCACAGCAGCACAAGTGTCCACCCCAATGCGCGTTTCGGCAATGCCTTCCTCAGGGGTCATACCGAAAGTGAAAGTGCAAAGTTTAAAATGGGGCCGGAGCCAATGATGCGATAGCCGGAAATAACGCAGGTGTTATCCGAAGTGGTGGGACACGTAGACAAGGTCCCCCTCAATCTCAGCCATTACAATGCATGTTAGCCCCTATAGTGGTCTATCACCGCTGTATATAAATCTGAACACCAAATAAAAAATAGTTGTTCTTCTAAAAATAGTTCTAGAATGCCAAAAATAATAAAATTGCCATTGTCTGAATATTCAGTAGACTTCAATTTATGTCTAGCAGTGGCAATACCTCTATCATGGCTAATGAAGGTATGCAATGAGAATACATCAATAGATGCAAACTATAAATTACATCCAATTGAAAAATGTATTTGGGATAGTTTACATAAAAAATCATATGTCTTGTATATATGATTGTGTATTACGTGCTAGTGGAATCACAACCTTTTCCAAGAAAATGACAATTTTATTGAAGATTGATAAAGTCTTCTAGGATGTCCATGTGGATTGTCCAGTCTCTTATGGATTTTTGGGAGAATATACAGCTCTGGCAAAAATTAAGAGACCACTGCACAGTTTTATAAAAATCAGCTTCTCTACATGTCTGACAGCCATTCTATTCCAGTGCCAGTTGAATTCTAACCAGAGTACATCTCTTTCTCCTTAAAGTGCTTCTAATTAGATGAGCTCCTGAACCAAATGAAGGAATGTATAAAAAACACTGCTGTGGTGTTCACAATCCTCTTGCAACAGGACAAGCTGGATGGCAAAACAAGTGCCAGTAATATTCCAAAAGTAATAGGAATGAAAAAATAACTTTTAACCATGCCAAAGGAGTTGAAAAGTCTTGAGTGAGGAAAAGAAGGGCTCAATTCTGGCTTTACTAGCAGAGGGATACAGTGACCGTCATGTTGCCTCTATCCTTAAAATTTCTAAGTCGGCAATCCATTACAACTAGGTCAAGCAGCAGACATTGGGGACAACAAAGCTACAGACCAGCAGAGGGCAAAAATGACTCTCCACTGACCGGGATGACCGTCATCTTATTCGAATGTTACTCAGCAACCGCAGGATGACATCAAGTGACCTACAAAAGGAATGGTAGCTGGGGTGAAGCTCCCTAGCAAGAACAGTTCGTAACAGGCTCCTAGAGGCAGAGTTCAAGTCATGTAAAGCTAGAAAAAAGCCTTTCATCAATGAGAAGCAAAGGAGAGCCAGGCTGAAGTTTGCCACAGACCATAAGGATGGGACCATAGAGGACTGGAATAAGGTAACCTTCTGATGAGTCTAATTTTCAGCTTTGCCCAACACCTGGTCGTCTAATGGTTAGACGGGGACCTGGAGAGGCGTACAAGCCACAGTGTCTTGCACCCACTGTGAAATTTGGTGGAGAATTGGTGATGATCTGGGGATGCTTCAGCAAGGCTGGAATTGGGCAGGTTAATCTTTGCGAAGGACGTATGAATCAAGCTGCATACATGGTTATCCTGGAAAAACAGTTGATTCCTTCTGCTCAGGCAATATTCCCCAACTCTGAGGACTGGTTTTTCCAGCAGGACAATGAGCCATGCCACACAGTTAGGTCAATCAATGTGTGGATGAGGGACCACCACATCAAATCCCTGTCATGGCCAGCCCAATCTCCAGACCTGAACGCCATTGAAAACCTCTGGAATGTAATCAAGAGGAAGATGGATAGTCACAAGCGATCAAACAAAGAAGAACTGCTTACATTTTTGTACCAGGAGTGGCATAAGGTCACCCAAAAGCAGTGTGAAAGACTGGTGGAAAGCATGCCTAGACACATTAAGCTGTGATTAAAAATCATGGTTATTCCACAAAATATTGATTTCTGAACTCTTCCTGAGTTAAAACATTAGTATTGTTGATTCTAAATGATTATGAACCTGTTTTCTTAGCATTATTTGAGGTCTGCAAGCACTGCATTTTTTGTTATTTTGACCATTTCTCATTTTCTGAAAATACAGTAAATACAAAATTAATTGATTAATTAAGTTGATTAATTAACGTTTAATTAACCACATACATATATATTTTAACCTTTTGTACATGAATTATTGTTTCTTATCTAAGTGCGGGCACTTCTTTGCATGTAGTACTACCGTTTACCATGCTTGCTTATTTACTATTTATTGACTTTGCATAAAAGCACAATATTCTCTGCTCTTTCCCAATTTAAGGATCTCTGTAAGCAAAACCCCTCCACAAAAGGTCTTATTACTAGAGATACGCGAACCTTTCAAGGTTTGGTTTGATTCGGATTTGCCGAACATACCTTCGTTCGCCGAACAGATCGCCAAACGGTTCGTCGAATGTACCCAAACCCCATTTGATTCAATGGGAGGCAAAACCAAACGCATAGACAACACCTTAAGGGGTGACAAAAAGCTTCCCAAGCAGCTAAAATTAGGGGCAAACACCAGGAAAAGTGGCATCCATTGACCCACAGTAGAAATTTACAAATGGCACAACAGCAGTCATCCATGGGCCACGCATGAGGCATCAGGGCCTGGCCCAGCATTTACAGCTTGGAATTGAAGTTTTAATGAGGACCCGGTGTTAAAGGGAGCAATGTAAGCCTTCTTAGCGGGGAGACATCACACCTTATGCAACAGCTCCAATATTTTTCTTTTTAATCCAGCCACAACATCAGTTTTATAGACTACTATTGGTAGTAAAATGTAAGGAAAGTAGTTGACTTAAAGTATGTGCAGGCCTGCCTGTCTGGGAGACCTACTTGCATGAGCAATCCACCACATGGAGACCCAACTTGGAGTCTCCACGTTACAAAAGATAATTGTCACACAACTGAAGTGCCATCGGTTTCGAGAGAGTAGAAATATTATAATAGGCCTCTGAGACACCTTCCACCATAGGCAACCCACCAGATAGAGACACAACTTTGAGTCTCCACATTTCAAAAATGTGTTTGCAACATCAGCAGCAGTAGCAATAGCAGGCACAGAAGACACCAAAGATGGCTCAGACTGCAATAACGCAAGATCATACATGACACTAAAAACGATACCATTGCCTAATCTGCCCAATCTACGACTGGGGTGCAAAAGACCTCAAAGATCCATGACTTGTTCGTTGGCTTCTGGGCATGACAAAACCTCCAAGGCGTGACAGGCGAGCTCAGGCCACTCATCCATTTTTGGAGACGAAACTGTAAAAGGGTCCAACCCCCCTCCCGCCTGATGGCATTGATATTGATCTCCAGGTACTCCTGCACCATCCTCTCCAGTTGGTCACAATGTTACAGACTTGTACTCTGTTCTGCTGGTGCACGGGCTGGTCTAAAAAATGTTAAACATATCACAGAAATTGCTTATGCCACTTACACTGCTGCTAATGTTTTGGCGATGATGGCTTGATGTTCTCGGGGTTGGACGTCTACAACTGGGATGCACACTGTGTGCCTCACTGCTGTCTTGGGGAAAACCACTCTTAGGATTGTCACAAGCGCATTTCAATACTCCAGCATGCACGCATCCCTTTCCAGGGGGGAAGCATCTGGCTAAATGTACTCTTGTACTGTGGATCTAACAGAGTGGCAACCTAGTAGTCAGCACTATTTCTAACCCTAAGAATATGGGCATCGTGTTGAAGATAGTGCAGCAAGAAGGCGTTCATGTGTCGGGCGCTTCCATGAGGTCCAAGTCCATGCTGTGTTGGTGGCGGGGTAACACTCAGGGTTGCTTCCTCTGTCCCCTCTCGCCAACCACGGCCAACAGAGAGCATATAATTATCCTCTTCATCTCCTGATTGTTGCGCGTCCATCACTTCGCCCTCCTCAATTTGTTCCTCTTCTCCTTGATTGCTGTAAGTCACCCTCCCATGGCACCCACCTGTGAGACTACAGTCTGGAAATTTCAGATATTGTTATCCCTTCTGCATCCTCCTCTGCTTCCAACTCTTCCTCTGGGACCATCACCTCCTCACGCAGACTATTAAAAGTGTGCTCCAGAGTGTAGATGACCAGAATAGTGATGCTGAAAATGGCATCGTCAGCGCTTACCATCTAAGTAGCCTTTTCAGAACTGTGCAGAAGGATGCAGAAGTCCTTCACCTGTTCCAACTCCACAAGCGGGATTCAAACCAAGTCCCGACTGTGTTAGCCCAGGCTATGCAAAAAGACATACTGCACCAGGGCTCGATGACTTGCGGAGTGTGACCAGCGGAAGTGAGAACACAGCGACCGTTCTTTCTGCAGCAGCGCATCCAGGCCGGGATAGTGGCAGAGAAATTGCTGCACCACCAGGTTGAGGATGTGAACCATGCAAGGCATGTGTGTGAGGTTGCCACGGCGTAGGGCCGCCACCAGGTTTGAACCTTTATCGCTCACGGCCTACCCTGGCTCCAGGTTTAGTGGAGACAGCCATTGCTCTAACTCAGCCTGGATAGCTGTTCACAACTCTTGAGCTGTGTAACTGCAATTTCCAAGGCATATTAATTTAAACACTGCATAATTACGGTGAGCCATGGTTGCGCAGTACAGAGGTGGAAGAAATTCTATCTTCACTGTTGTGAAGTACGGAGTACGGAGTACATGACAAACTGCTGGACTGTGAGTGAGGTGTAGGCATAGATGTTATGGTGGATTGAAAATAATATGCTGTGGTAGGTGAGACAAAAGCAGCATTCATGTCTACTTTCAGCAGACCATCTCTCACTCACCCTGACTGTAGTGGGTAAACAGTTGTAGTTTCTGCAGCCGGCAACCTGTGTGTAAACACTTGGAATAATGACGGAGAAGGAAGAAGCAGCAGATGGGGTTGATGGGATAATTTAGTGTATTAGGTCATCCTTTACCGTCTCAAAAAATGCCCAGGCTAGTCAACCCTTGCTGCCCCTGCAAACTGCACACTCGTGACCGTTGCTGGCCACTAGGAGAGCTGGGGCTTAGGATGCAGTGATTGTCGTGGTTTCATCACTTTGTGTCTGAGTGGGAAGCCACAATGTAACCTCCTTATCTTCCTCCTCCTCCACCTCCTCTGCTGAGCTACTCAGCTGCATATCCCTGGGTTCACACAAGGTGGGATCTACAACCTCATTGTCATCCTCTCTGTTCTCACATTTCTCACTCTGAAAGTTACCCTCCTCCTCTTCCTGCCCTGACACCACAGAAAAATCTGCATGCACCTCTGGTATCAGAGTCTCATCAGGATCACTGCAACCCTTGTGTGACGCTTGAGCCCAGATTGGATGGCGCGAGTGAGGATTGTGGCCCCACTGTACTACAAAGCAGACTAACCCTGGAGGGGCATGACTAAGCAGCTACTTTGGCATTCACTGGAACCTCTAGTGGTGAGCTCAGGCATGTGCGGCAGGTAGCTGCCAGGTTCCAATCCAGGGTGGCGTCTGACAGTAGCAGCTGGTCCTACAGGGGAACAGGACACTAAAGACAGGTGCAGGCAAGTACAGAAGAAAGCTGAGGTTTAGACTGGCAAGTACAGGTGGCACCGATGATGTACAGGCAGGCAGGCATGGCTGGCACTGGCAGGCAGGCAGGCATGGCTGGCACTCGGGCAGGCAGGTGGGAACGGCTGGAACTCTGGCACGCAGGCAGGCATGGCTGGTACTCAGACAGGCAGGCGGGCACGGCTGGCAGGCGGGGGTTCAGACAGGAGGAACAGGAACTGTTTCGGGAAGCACAGGAACACTGGAAGGTACGAGTAGGATAAGGCAACATGTAGGAACCAGTTCAGACTGAAGGGACAGGAACTGTTTTGGGAAGGACAGGAACACTGGCGAGTATGAGTGGGATTTGGGAACAGGTAGGAACCAGTTCAGACTGGAGGGACAAAAAGCCACAGATGCGGAACGGGAGCAGAGCAGTGCCGCAGGATGCAGGACAGGAGCAGAGCAGAACCGCAGGCTGCGGGACAGGAGCAGAGCCGCAGGATGTGGGACTGGAGCAGAACAGAGCCGCAGGGTGCCGGACGGGAGCAGAGCAGAGCCACAGGATGCGGGACAGGAGAAGAGCAGAGCTGCAGGATTCGGGACAGGAGCAGAGGAGAGCCGCTGAGGCAAAGAGGGAGCAGACACAAGGATAGACACAGCTGGGTAGGGAAGGCTTCAGGCAAGGATACAAACAGGTTCAGGTAAAGGACTTAGTTCAGACAAGGTCAGACACGGGAACAAGTTCAGGACAAAGGATTCAGGCCTGGGTATACATCCTCCAGGGTGAAAGAAATAAGACATATAGGATATAGGTACAGAATTTGGTATACAGCCCCCCAGGGTGACAGAAACAAGAGGGGAAACGGGACAGGACCTGGCAACAAAGTAGCAGAACACAGACTGAGAGAGTATGTTGCTCTGGCATCTTCTAATTGGTGGAGATGCCTTAAGTACCCAGTACCTCTTTGCAATAGGCTGGGGACAGATTAGGAATGTGCACACTGTCGGTATAAAACTCAGGAAGTTCAGGCGCCGCCACCCTAGAGCACACAGCAAGGAAGTATACACACCCCAAGCAGAGGACACATGACTTACAGCATGAAGCAGGCGGAGGGCAGAACTCACAGCATGGCCCAGAGAGGTGAGTAAGTCAGTGTATCAGCCTGATGGGAGATGGGAAACCATGCAGTGATCCCGGGAGTGATGTTTCACCTTGCTGGTTAACATCTGGTGAAGTTGGTCTGGATTCTGCTCTGACCCTACTTCATCTGGCCCCGGATCCAACATGAAAAAATTTTGGTCATCGGTGCAGACGCTTTCCTCCTCTGTAATCTATGAGTCTTTGGAGCAGACCTCTGATGACCATGGAATATAATGTGTGAACAGCTCATCAGAATGGTCCATCTGAGGTTCACTACAGTCAGTTGGGTGTTTGGAAATATTTGACGCTGGGGGAAACAAGGGTGATTGGGGTGCCACCTCCGAGGATTGTACTGTGTGCGATGTTAAGAGGAGGAGAGGCCACTTGATGCAGTGTTTGCCATCCACTGGAGCACATTCTTTTTCTGAGCCTCATCTGCAAAGCGTACTGCTACCAAAAAATAGAACAAAGGAATGCAAAATGAAAGCAAACTACAAATATTGTAAAAAATACAAAATTATATTCAAGTAAATTAAATTCAATACAGCCACCATAAGCACAGGACAATAAAAACAAATCACGGACAATTGGAAAATACCAAGAAACGTGAAAAAAAACGACCAAAAAAGTCCAAAAATATTAATAAATAATTAATATTCTATTGCATATGAGTTAAAACCAAGGACAAAAATGGAAGCAAATGAATACAAGGGCAATAGCAAAATATTAATTAAAATCGTAAAGATATATAAGGTTGCACATCCACATAAAAATAAATGATGTATAGATTTTAACAAACTGGAATAGCCAATTCTAATGTAACAAGGCCAAAAAATTAAATAGTAAAAAAGTGACAATAATGTGTAAAAATTTGTAAAAATGTGTATATTGCGTAAAATACCACAAAAAACAATCAGAAAAACCAAAGGTGCACTGAAGTGCATTCATATTGAAAATATTCACAATGGAACCAATATTGATGAAAAAGGTGCTCAATAGAGTTGAGCGAAACAGGTCGGTCAGATTCATAAGTCGCCGACTTTCGACAAAGTCGGGTTTCGCCGAGCGAAACCAGACCATGGCGCCAAGTCGGCCATGCGTTCGGCAAAACAAGCGCC
>VIAB01044748.1:6694-19327 GCA_009801035.1 Oophaga pumilio
TTGGGTGATGAGGAGGAAGATGAGGAGGGAGAGGACTTGTTTTTATGTGCTACCAAGGGAACTTCTAATGCTATAGAGGGGACATCCAACCTAAGGTTCATGTCTGTGCAGCATGGATGGGCTGGAGAATAGGAGATGGAGGAGGAGGAGGCTACTCAGCGTGAGGCGAGGATGGGTACTGTTCCTACTGTTGGGGACACACAGACCATTTGCCTTTTTGCAGCTGGGCTCACATGGCACAGTTCATGTGTAAGTGTCTGTGGCAAGACCCTCGTGTGATACACATTTTATCCAACAACCAATACTGGTTGGCTACTTTTCTCGATCCATGGTACACAGAGAAATTTCCTTCTCTCCTTTTGGAGTCACCAAAGAGTTTTACAATGGAATCGTTCAAGAGGGCCATTGTAGATCAGTTGCTGAAAACGTCATCCTTAGACAATGCTGGTGGCAGAGGTAGCGGCTGTCTTCAAAACCAAGGGATAATGGGGAGAGACAAAAACACTAGGTCCAACAGAGATGGGGGGAAAATGTGCATAACTTGGGCAATTTTCAATAAATCAGCACAACAGCATGGGCTATCTGTGCCTGGAACAATGCCAAGGAGGGAGAAGTTGCAGAACATGGTCAAGAGGCACTTAAGTGACCATACGTGCATCCTTTCTGATGCTTTAGTTCCCTTTAATTATTGGGTGTCCAAGATGAACACTTGGCCAGACCTCTCCTTATATGCCTTGGAGATGCTGGTCTGCCTGGCTGATAGTGTGATGCACAGCAAGTTTTCAGTTCCGCTGGGTCATTCATCACTGATAGGCGCACACGCCTCTCCAAGGAAAATGCAGACAGACTTACTCTGATTAAATTCAACAAGGATTGGATATCTCCATAGTTTGCAATCCCTCCAAATGACAGCAAGCCAACCTAAATTCACCAAAAATGCTGATTCATGCGACTGCTGTTAACATCAACCCCTTCCCATAAAAACCGTTTCCTTCCTTCGTCAACCATGACTCAGCCCATAGGGCTAATTTTTACAAGCCCTATGCACATTGTGCAGTGGACAAACCAGGACAGTATTCCTACTCCAGCCTAACTACTATTTGTGAATGGATGCCCTTAGGATGGTGGCTTCTTGCGTCAACCATGACTCAGCCCATAGGGCTAATTTTTATAAACCCAATGCACATTGTGCAGTGGACAAATCTTGAATGTAGAGTGGTTCTACCAAACTAATATTTGTCATTGAAGGCCCTTGTGACAGGTTGTCCCACATTGTGACTGAGATAGGGGATACATATTCAATAGAAATCTAGGTTTGGTAGTTGCTCTTGTGTATCTGTAAAAGTGGCGTATTACTGTGACAAACTTATTCCCAGAAACCATATGTGAGTCAGAAATGCATGCAGGCATATTCTCCAGGCTCTTCGCATTCTGTTTCATCACTTTCCCATCCATTTCAGCCTTTTCCTCAGGCCCCCAGACCCTTTTGTAGGGTCCAGCAGAAAATTAGTTACATTTCCCATTGACATGCATTGTACTCGCTATTCGGAGCGAATACGTGATTTTTACAAAGTACTCTTACGAATATTATGGTACTCGCTCATCACTATGGATGACACAAGATGGTATACTTTTACTGTTTAGATGTGATGCTGACTCACTTCTCATGGGTAAGCTGTGTGTGAGCGAAGTCAAGGTTCGGAGGACCCCATCTCTCTCTCCTCTGATGTGTTAGATTATTTCAGAGGAGTTAGAAATTAAATGGGAAATCTGACTTTTTTTTTTGCGGTCGCCGTTATTCCATGAATAACGGTGATAGCAACACAAGGGTCGGTAAAAAACGGCCCGAATCATGTTCTCCAGGGTCTCGGCAACCCCTGGTACCCGAGATCCCAGAGAATTTCTGACGCTGGGGGGCACTATAACCTTATTTCTCAGTGCTGTTAAAAAGCGGCACTGTGGAATAAGTACCCTTAACTGCCGCCTTTAAAAGGTGTATCAGCAGTCGCTAAGGGGTTATTGGGGCAAAGCGTGTGGTATGAGTATGGGTTGTCCAAGTAGTCGACAACTTTTTTAAGTTTACTGGCCTAATGTTAGTTAAAGGAAATCTGGAGGCTATTTTGGAAGTAGTCAGCCTGTCCACTGATATTCTAGTAGTCATTGAATAATCTCTAAATTTACAGAACTCAATGAACTCAGCATTTTGAGGATTATTAGAGCAACATGTCTCTAGACATGTATCTAGACCCAATGATTATAGTAATTTTTTAAAAGGTTTTCAGAACCATGAATATTGTAAGAAATCACCTTCAGTAAATTCTACCACAAGTTTGACATTTAAGTTATCCTGCTGCAATTTGTGGAATTTTCTCCTCCTTGCATTTGATACAGAACTGACTTCAATGAGTTTCTGGTAAGATAAACTTTCTCATCATCATGTCACCCATACTTAATGAAAAACACAGTGCTGTTTGGCTGAGGTTCATTGGATTTCCTCAAGATGTACAGTAAGTAACTTTGACAGAAAAAATAAAGCTGCTTTAATTTTCAAAGCTAAAGAACCTGTGACCCCAAATGTGAACATAGCCTTTTTGCACTTGTAGCCTTCTGATTTGTATATGTATTAAAGGAAACCTGTCAGCAGGTTTGTGCACAGTAACCTACAGACAGTGTCAGGTCAACGCCGTTTTACTGATTAAAATGATAACTTGGTTGATGAAATCCGTCCTGTGGTTGTTGTTAAATCTTTATTTGTAGTTTTCTGTTAATGAGATTCTCTCTTGTTCTCCGGGGAGGCCTGTTTTCATGTGGTGCTCTAATTACATGTTCATCTGTAAGGCTTATGACAGGTCACTGATTCCTCACTGACCTACCCCCTATTTTACATACTGAATATAATATGTTTTGAAAAAAAAAAAATTCACATTCAGCAGGCAGGCGCTGGTGGCAACGCCTGTGCTGTACCATGATCACATCTGTAATATCCATTTAAGTATTTTATTTAGCGATATAAATTTATTCAGAAAGAAAAAAATATTTCTCAAAATGGTGCTGGCCATGTTTGGAGTCCAGCTCCGGAGACTAGGTGTTTAGGACGAACACAGATCTTTACAGTTCAGGTTTAATCATTTCTATTTAGGAGCTTTTAAAGTACTATATACAGCAGTGTATCACAGAAATAATGGTAGCAATACTAAGAGCAGTTTTATAAAGGACAACATTTGTCAAACTAATTGGATTCAATTTTTTGAAATCGCAAGTGGAATTCTAAACAAGGGGTGGCTGTGCATTAAGTATTTTTTGCCTTTGCAAAGGCTTTTGATCCTGGCCATTTAAATACATTATTTAAAAAAATCTATTGGTTTCTATTATAGTTTGATTGAAAACTAATGATAGAATCCAGAGAACTTTGGTCCTCTAAATATGAAATAGTAGTACTCAATGCAAATCTGCTGCTTTTAAAGTGGTTGCCCATTGCAGGACAACCACTTATTAATGGGCTTTTTAAGGCCAATAGGATATTGCTGTATTTTAAAGGATCATGGATATCTAACAGCTTCACCTGCAGGATATTTGACAGGTTCACAAAGCTATAGTACTACTTAATTTGGAATATGCAATTCAGTTCTGGACATGACTAATGGGGGACCTATAAATTGTTCATAGAAAATATCCAGTAGCAATGTACTCTAAGTAAAATCTTCTTAAAAGGCAAGGTGGCATTTCCTCAGGTTTGAGAACAACAGTTAAATGTATCTGAATGTGATAGGTCCCTAAATTCAGATAGCATTCCACCCCACCCCTCAAAAAAATCATATAACATACAAAGTGGCAAAAAAATTAAAAAAACAAAACTAACATTCTACATGTTTTAACACAGGATTACATTTAGCATGCATAATTGTTAAAATAGGTCACCTATTCAGTATAAAGATGTCAAGATACCAAATCATCACAGTATAGGTTTCCCAAAGCAAAACAAAAAAAAATCACTTTCGTTGTCTCTGACCTGTCTTTACCTTTGACATTTACAAAAAAAATTTGTTTCTGATTTCTTTAAAGGGGCTGTCCACTTCTAGGACAACCCTTTCTCAATCTGAATGTTGACTCCCCATTAAAATAAAAACACTTATACTCACCTCCTGTGCCAGGGCTGTTCCAGTGATGTCAGAACTCACATTCCTGGGGCTCATGTGAGGTTGATACATCACTCGAGCCCTGCACCCAATCAGCTCTGGTGTCACTGTCTCTTCCTTCGCAAGAATCAAACATTGACGTGAAGTTGGGACTGCAGCAGCTTTCTGACCTCATCTTGATGTTTGAGTTTTTCGAAGGTGTAGACAGTGAAACTGGCACCGATTGTGAGCAGAGCTCAGGTAACATAGCAACCTCACATGAGCCCCGGGAACATGAGAGCTCATATGAGGTGATGGGGAATATGCTGCTGACCGTCACCTACCATTAACCGTTTGCATGTAATTTGCAGCTGCTGTTTTATTTTGTACATGGAGAATACATTCAGAAATTTGTTGCCTGCAGTACTAAGCACCGGCCACAGGATGCCACTGTTTCCCCTGTAACTGCTCGATGACTCTGGCTTAAACTGGTTGATGCTGGATTTTTTTATTCAGAGGTAGTGACCCTAGCTCTGCCTGGAGAAAATACAGCAGCTATTCTGTTGGCAGAGACTTGTTAAGGTTAAATGGACTTTGATCTGCTGGTTTGAACTGCAATTTAGACTGACCCAGACAGAGCCCCAGGCCAGAGGGCAGTGTAAGCAATTAGGAGGAAGTGTCTGACAGGATTGAATTTGTTTGGTTGCCATCTTGGGAGAGTTTGATGTGTTCTGGAAGGAGGAGGACGTGGGAGCCAAAATCCCAACGATCTGACATCCGTGACACACCTTGAGGGCCCTCCATCAAGTCAGCTGTGGTACCACGTACCGGTTAGAAACACATCATTCCTTGGTCAAACAGGCGTCGTCCAGGGGGGCTCATCTCTGCAACGGCACAGCGACCAGACACAGGTTGATAAGTCCTGAGCTCAGGCCCACCACAAGGATTACGGTGGGAGCGTGCACACACAGTTACCCCTAAAGAAGTCATCATCTGTGGCATGACATGTAGAGTTTGATAGTCTCTCCCTCCGCAATACAATTTGATCAATCTGCTGAGCTTTCCCTTTCAGGTGACTAATCAGTTCCTTGATCTGACGTTTATTATTACAGGTATTTATTTCTTGCGATAGCTTGTTCTCATTCAGTTATTCTGGAATGGGTCTGCCATTTGGCAATATATTATTTTTGATTGATATGTTGTAACATTGAGCAGAGTCATATTTATATGAACATCTGTATTGTCTTATGTACTAACAGCAATTCTTTTGTATTACTGTTTGATTGTTTCCATTTATTGGATACTTCTATGTAGGAGACTGCTTGAAAAAGGTGGGTCGGTAGTTTGTTCCTCCTGATTTGCCCACCTTTTATGATGTTTTAATGTTCCTTCTCCTTTGCAGTTTATATATAATAAAGATAGAGTTTTTCATTATTTGCCTCTCCCTTATGCCTTTTATTGTGAGCATTATTGGGGTCCTTGGTGTGAATTCTATGCCTTTCATTTTGTTCACACACAGATTGACACCAAACTCAGACAGGCAGATGCAGGCACTTTAGTGCATCAGTACCCATCAGACTTATATCGCTGAATTACTAGAGACTTACAGAGACTACAGTATTAAAAGAGATCTACTGAAGTATGTCGAGGTAATCCAAGGAACAGCCCATTGCACTCATATGGTCATTAAAGTGAACATGACAGTATATAGTTCAATAACTGGGTTCTACCTAGGGGGTTTGGAGTCATCTTGCTAAGTTTGTAAGCTGCTGTGCTGCCTCACCAATAGGCCACCCTTGGCATTCATTTTATTGTTCCAGTTTTCCAGGTAAATTCTCAGTAGTCTCACTAGGTGGGTGCACAATCAGGTAAATTGTAGTAATATCGTAAATATTTCTGTGCCTATTAAGTGACGCATCACAGTGGACCCGGTCAGTTCTGACAAGGTGTGTGTGAATTAACCTGTTACATTTTGTTGGTTGGTGGAAGCGTAATCAATCTGAGTTTAACAGTAAAAATTCATGTGACAAATTTAGTGTTTACTGCTTTCCTTGTCCACGGCTTCACTGTATCCTAGGGTGCTCACCTCAGTCAATGGCTTACACTGACACCGATGAAATGATGCTGGCACACAAAATGAGTGCATTTGTTTTTATTTTAATGGGTGGCAAACATTCAGATTGAGAAGGGGTTGTCCTAGTAGTGGACAACCGATTTAAATCCATGTCCTGATGCCACAGACAGTACATGCAAAGGATTTGTTGCAAACATTTGAATTGGGCAGTTTTTGTGGCAAGAAGAGTTCAGCAAATATACCATCCAGAAATTGTATTTACATATTGTTAGGGTTGGTGGAACGCACTAAATAAAAGTAATAATAAAGTGTATGTGCAACCCAGGGTCCACCGTGCAGATATGTTAAACTGAGGCAAATGTGAACAATGGTGGAGCCGTGCGGAGAGCATTCCCCAAGAATCACGCTGTGTTAACTCCACACAGTGTGAACTGAACGCAAGATAACAGTCTTTGATAACGTCTCAGAGAGGTGCACACAGGAAGAGGAATACCAGCTCAACTAACTGCCGAGTGACAAAGAAAATATAAATAACTAACTCAGAAGACCACAGAGTGGCGCAAAAATATAAGTACCAGCTCAGTTAACCGCTGAGCGGTACAAAATGAGGTGTGTGCAATACCCAGTAAAAACAATAGTGTTTAAGCACGTGGGTTGACTGTGCCCTGTAAACAGCTCGGGTTAACCCCACACGTGGCCGAGACAGACGCTAGGTCAAGTGAAAAGAAAAACCTGACTCTCTAAGTAAAATTAGGCGTTCATACAAGTTGATAATGCGGCAGAGTCTCCACATGCACACACACAACGCAAATGATAATATTGCACCGCCGTGCGCTCCTGAGGACCTTTATACACCAGGCTCATGTCCAGCCAGACAGGACCTTGCCTTTGTACCAATCAGAAGCTGCCACATAACCAGAGCAGCTGACATCCGAGCACCAATGAGAAGGTGCCACATCAAGGACATGCTCAGTAGGTTGAAATCTAGACAGGCTGCAGAGCAGAACGCTGCAAGTGTAAACCAGTAGTCACTGTATGCTTAGCTGGAGATACAGCAGTAACTACACATACAGCATGAGCCTGAGCAAAGCTCTGGGAGTGGAGTCTGTGCTGAGAAGTCAGAATGGTAGACCATTGCATCAGACAAAGCTTGGGATCTATCTCGTGCAGTGGGAGAATCCCGACGCCTAACATTACCCCCTCTAACACTCTCTCCCCGCAGCATTTGCCATGCTTAAAAACCGCCATACGCTGGGAGGCATAGATGTTTCTTTGCTGATTGGCTAAAGCTCTAGATGGCACATAGAACTTGCCTGGGGTACCTGGGCTTTCAGACACAGACTGTTACAGAAGCTACCCCTTTTTTATATGCTCCCCATTGCCCAATCAATCTGGGAAGAATGAAGGTGCATCCAGGGCATCCCCAGAAGTACCTCATCTGTACCATCCGAGATAAGAAGGAAAGATATTATCTCCTGATGTTTTGGAGACATGGTGAGGGCCAGATGTATGGTCTGATGGGAAATAGGAGTTGGTAAAATAGACCCATTGGCTACCAGAACAGACAACGGGTTAGGAAGCTTTACTAATGGGATTCCGTGCCATTGGGCGTAGTTAGCGGACATGAAATTGACCTCAGTCCCGGAGTCCACGCAAGCTTGCGCTGTGAAAGTAGCCAACTCTAACGTCAGAGAAACCCCAAAGGCCAACTTCGGTGACACCTCAACAGGAACTCTTGAACTACTCCCCAAGACCACTTGACACTGTGACTCTTTCTGACGCCTGGTACATTTATTGGCAAAGTGACCGACTTGCCCACAGGCAAAACAAGTCAGCTGCGGATGTACAGAGCAGGAGATTGGCTTCCACTCGGAAAACATACATGGGCTCTACAGGGTCGTTAACCTGAGTTGGGGAACACATGGGATTTGCGAAGTTTGGAGCCAACTGAACCCTGGGTTTAGTATGGGCTCGCTCCAAACCACGCTCAACATGCCCCAGATCAATATGGGTGGCTACTGATATTAATTCCTCTAGGATAGTTGGAATCTCCCTAGTGGCCAAAGCATCCCTGACATGATCTGCTAATCCCTTCCAGAAATGGGTATTAAGACCTTTTCAGGCCACTCCAACTCAGTAGCCAGGGTATAAAACTGAATGGTTAACTGGCTAACCAAAAATGAACCCTGAGTTAAGGACTGGAGTTGGATTGCGGTATCATGAAAAACTTGTGGCCCCCAAAAAAACTCTTTCAGGGCACCCAGAAAACGAGAGGCGCTAAGGATCAGGTGATCATCTCGTTCCCATAATGGTGTATCTCACTCCAATGCCCTGCCTGACAAAAGGGAAATTATAAATCCTACCTTGGTATGCTCTGTTGGGAATCGTGAAGCCAGTAACTCCAGGTGGATTGAGCACTGATTCACAAACCCTCTACAAGCCTTGCTGTCCCCCAAAAAATTTTTGGCAGCGAAAAACGTGGCACAGAGGAAACAGGAAGCACAGCAGGAACTTTAGCAGTGGGTTTGGTGGCTGCATGTGATACCATTGCGGCAAGATCCACAGCTGAAGAAGCCCGCTCCAGAGTGGACAACCTGCTCTCAATTTGCTGGATGTATCACTGAAGACGCTGCTCGTCCGCCATTGCTAGCCAGACCCAGGGGTTATTATACTGTTAGGGTTGGCGGAACGCACTAAATAAAAGTAATAACAAAGTGCATTCGCAACCCGGGGTCCACCATGCAGAGATGTTAAACTGCAGCAAATGTGAACAATGGGGAACCGTGCAGAGAGCGTTCCCCAAGAATCACACTGTGTTAATTCCACACAGTGTGAAAGAAAATATAAATAACTAACTCAGCAGACCACAGAGTGGTGCAAAAATATAAGTACCAGCTCAACTAACCGCCAAAAGGTACAAAATGAGGTGTGTGCAATACTCAGTAAAAACAATAGTGTTTAAGCACGTGGGTTGACTGTGCCCTGTAAACAGCTCGTGCTAACCGCTCACGTGGCCGAGACAGGGGCTAGGTCAAGCGAAAAGAAAAACCTGCCTCTATAAGGAAAATTAGGCATTCATATCAGCCGACAGAGCGGCAGAGTCTCCGCATGCACACACACGACGCAAAAGATAATAGCGCACCAGCGTGCGCTCCTGAGGACCTTTTATACACCAGGCTCATGTCCAGCCAGACAGGACCTTGCCTCTGGACCAATCAGAAGCTGCCACATAACCAGAGCAGCTGACGTCCAAGCACCAATGAGAAGGCACCACATCTTGGATATGCTCAGTAGGGTGAAATCTAGACTTAGGCAGCAGAGCAGAACTCGGCAAGTGTAAACCAGTAGTCACTATAGCCTTAGCTGGAGATCCAGCAGTAACTATACAAACAACACAAACCTGAACATGGAGCTGCGTGCAGAGTCTGTGCTGAGCAGTCATCCCAGTGGCTGAGTCAGAATGGGAGACCACTGCACCAGACAAAGTTTGGGATCTATCCCATGTAGCGTGAGAATCCCGACGCCTAACACATAATCGTATGTACATTCACTCAATTGGGGGAGAGATGTGATTTCAACATAATTTACATAAAATGCTGGATACCACAGGTGGAATAAAAATCACTTTACTGATGAAAATTCATACAAGTATCATAAAAACATTTCAAACAAATAGCTGGTCATCATACTGTTGAAGAAAATGTGTGTCAAAACAGATCCTGATTAAATAATTTCATATGTAAACCAATTTTGTATAATTATACCATCATTGAAAATATAACAATTAATAAAATGCAAAGGCAAAAATCGATGTATACTGTACATTGAAATGATAATGACACAAAATTATAATTATTGCCTTGACTTCAATGCTACCTATAAATGAATAAAAAACTATAAATCTTCCACAAATCAGCAACGTGCCATTCATTAAGTGCTGGTGCATCTGATTCACAATTAATAATAATAAATAAGTCAATGAGGGAGTCAATATAAATAGTAATACTACATACTGTCTTTCATTAACAATAGAATAAAATCATAACAAATAGTAATAGTTCTAAAAAATATGGATAGCCTTAGAAAAAGACATTTCAAAGGGGCAGCACTACATAGAGACCATAGATACCATGCATAATGACCTAAGGACGTTTCACTGTTGCTTTCTCAAAGGCATGTGCACGTACAAACTCCTCACATTATTTAAATCATGGCTGACCAATCAAAATAAAACCAGTCAGATGCAGATTAATATATTTTGATTGCTAAACCTTATTGTCTTGACTCCATGTGCATCACGAAGGCTGTGTCATTCGACATGTCCAGAACTTCAGCATTTTCGGGAAATTATATACACCAAAATCTAGCCAGGACAACATATAATTTTATTGTATTCAGAAATTTGGGCTACGGTACGTATCTGTGCTTATTAAATGTTTTCTGTGTTAATCAAATCTGCAGGGAAGGGGTTATAAAATGATAAACTTTCATATTCATCTTTCATATTCACCTTATTCATACTTGTTTCACCACCCAGCCCTTATGTCTCTTTCCAGGTATAAATAGGCACCACATAGTCATGTGGGGCAGGACACATCATTCACGTTAATAAAATATAATTGAGAGGAATTATGCCTCACATATAGTGGCTCGCGAAAGTAATCCACCCTCTTGGCACTTTTTGTGTTTTGCTACCTCACAACTTGGAATTTAAAGATATTTTTTAGGGTTTACATCAGTTCATGTAAAGGAGATGCCTCCAACTGTGAACATTTGGTTTTCTTTTTATTGTGAAGCTTACAACAAATAGAAAAAAATAACTGAAAACTTCAGTGTGCATAACTATTCACCTCCCTAAAGACAGTACTTTATAGAGCCTCCTTTTTCAGCAATCACAGCTGCCAGAATTTTTTTTTACAAAAGGCTCTATGAGCTTTCCACACCTTGCTACTGGGATTTTTGCCCATCCCTCAAGACAAAACTGTTCCAGCTCCTTTAAGTTAAATGTTTTTCACTGGTGAACAACAAAATTCAAGTCTGAACACAGATTCTCAATTGGATTAATGTCTGGTCTTTGACTTGGCCACTCCAAATCATTTACACTTTTCCCCTTAAACCACTGAAATATTGCGTCAGCAGTACGCTTTGGGTCATTGTCTTTTTGGAAGGTGAGCCTTCATTCTAGTCTCAAGCTGACTGACAGACTGAAATAGATTTTGCTTAATAATATCCCTGTTTTTCGCAACATCTTTCCCTCGACTCGTACTATTTTTCCTGTCTCTGCTGCCGAAAAACATGGCGTTTTTGGTTTGATGAGCTGTGTTGGTGTGGCACCATACATAGTATTTACCTTAGTGGCCAAAAAGTTCAATTTTGGTCTCATCAGACCAAAGCTCCTTCCTCCATACATTTGCGGAGTCCCCCACATATTTTTCAGCAAACTCAAAATGAGCCTTCCAATTTTTGTGTGCAAGTAAAGGCTTTTTTAAGGCCAATCTTCCATAAAGGCCAACTCAATGGAGTGTGCGACATATTGTGGTTGCACAGACAGATACTCCAGTCTCCGCTTGGAGTATCTCTGCAGCTCCTTCATTGTTAACTTTGGTCTCTGTGGTGCCTCTCTGATTAATGCCCTATTTGCCAGGGCTGAGAGTATTTTTGGATGGCACTCTCTTGTCAGATTAGTTGCGGTACCTTGTTTTTTCCATTTGATGATCATGGATTTAATGGTGGTTTGTGGTGCAGCAGCTTAATGGTGTTGAAGCCTCTGTGGCCTTTCAGAAGAGGTGAGTATGTACTGACAGATCAAATGACATCTAGATTGCACATAGGTGGACTTCCTTTCACTAATCATGTCACTTATGAAGGTAATTCCTTTCAAAAATAATTTTTAGGGGCTTTGTAGCAAAACAGATGAATACATATGCAGATGTAAATTTTTAGTTATTTGATCCCATAAATTTAAGTTATACTTATGTTTTTCTCTCACTTCACCAACTCGGATTTAAACACAAGTTGTAATGTAACAGATTAGGTAAAAGCCAAAGGAGGTAAATACTTTCAAAATCCACTGTAAATGTGTGTGGCCTAGCCAGTGGTGGCACCCGCTGAAAGACTTGTACGAAGAAGAGAATTTCAGGACATGGCAACGTAGACACAAGTAAGCGGAGGACCAAGGAGAGGTGAGTTTAAAAGATTATTGTTTTTAAAAGCCTTTTAGGCTCTCATAGTCCACAAGCTGATATCAAATCCCCCAAAATTCAGACTTATTACAAATTTGTAGGAAGTTTTAATGGTTTAAAATCAGCCCTCTCATTTCTAGTGGCAAGCCAATTAATTTTATCAAGTCCTCTTTAGATTAATAGAACATTCACAGAAATTTCTGCAACATTATGTTATGTATAAGGCCATGTTTGTGTTTTTTTTCTGCAGCTAATTTTGTAC
>VIAB01044760.1:0-14980 GCA_009801035.1 Oophaga pumilio
AAGTAGTTGTGCAGGAAGGGAAGCTTGTTACATACAGACCGTGGTTTCCAGAGTGCACAATTAAAAGGAGATGTGTTGTACTGTAGAATCTCATTCAATGCATGGGGAACCCACAAGCTGTTTTACACAAAATCCGCCTAAGTAAGTTACTTGACATTTTTTTCCCTGCGACACAGAAAGATTTGACATGCTTCAAATCTCAAACTCAATATTGGTTGTCAATTTTTGCTTGGGAAATTGATCATCTTATTTATTAGGCCAGTGGTTTAGTACAGTGCTGAAAATGCGCAGCAAATATGGAAAGCATGCATGTATCCAACGAAATTATTAGAATCCTGATTTCACAGACTTTGGTGTAGAATCTGTGTGTAAAGAAAATTAACATACCTGGAAAATTCAGCATATACGAGTTCACTCCCTTTGAAAAGTAAGATTTTAATCAATCTGTCACTGAACAATTTCCAAAATTTTGACAAGACTGAGTTTCATAGAAATTTTTTCAACTCCTAACATGAAGGTAAGGTTACTAATATAACTTTCATTACAAAATCTTGAGATTTCCTCAAATTAGCTGATGCAAAAATGAATGCACTCTACATCAAAAACTACTACATCTAGTATTTTATATGTCATCCATGATTGTTAAGGACAGCACCAAGTGTTTTTGTCCTGGAATAACCAAGTTGGTGACATCTTTCTTTTTCTATTCTTCAAGGACGACCTATTTTAGAGCCTTGATGATGGATAGAAAGTGAAGATCAACTTGTTTCTTAATAATAATCTTTATTTTTTATATAGTGCTACCATATTCCGCAGTGCTTTACAGTTTGCACACATTATCATGGCTGTCCCCAATGAGGTTCACAATCTAAATTCCCTATCAGTATATCTTTGGAATGTGGGAGGAAACTGGCGTGCCCAGAGGTAACCCATGCAAATTTGGAGAGAACATCCAAACTCCTTGCAGATGTTGTTGTTGGTGGGATTTGAACCCAGGACTCCAGCGTTGCAAGGCTGCAGTGCTACCCACTGAGCCATATGCTGCCCTTTCTTTACAATTCCCCATAGGTGTTCCATTGGGTTCAGAGACATATTTGGTCACTGAATCACTCTCACCCTCTTCTTCAGAAATGCAACAGTAGATGTGTATCTTGGATCATTGTTGTGTTGGAAAGAGCACATCTACCATCTACCAAGGGCATGGAGTGATGATAGAACCTTCTCTTTCAATATAGAGCAGTATATTTGTGATTTCATGACACCATCAATGATATATAGCTCTCCGATACACGCAGCACTCTTGCAACCCCACAAAGGACACTATCGCCACCATGTTTCACTGTAAGCAGCATGCATTTTTCTTTGTACTCCTCACCTTTGTTATGCCAGTTTTGAAGCCATCATTTCAAAGATCATTTACTTTGGTCTCATCACTCCAGAGTATAGAGTCCCTGTAGACTTCATAGTTTTCAGCATGGGCCCTGACAACTTGGAAGCTGGCTTTTTGCATCGGCTTTAAGAGTGGCTTCCTTTATGGATGACACCCATGCATCTCATTCCTCTGCAGTGTACACTCTGTTGAGTCATGGGAAAGACCCTGGTTTGGCTTACTACTTCTTTATCTAACAGCATTGACCTCTGTATAATTCATTCTCTATGGGACTGCTCTTTACTCATGTTGTGCATTTATGCATTTAGTAGGACTTAAAGGAAATATTGTGTTTGTTACAAATCAAATCTGTAGATGTGCTCACTAATTAGACTTTGGTTAGGGCAACTTTAAAATATAATAATGATATTGGTCCTGCCTAGAGACAAGTTTATGTCTGATGTCATAAACACATACATCTACAATATAGAAGATTCCAGAACCACAGGTCATTCAGCCGTATCAGGTGCCGTACTTGATGTGTCTGGAGACCTGGAGCTTCATCACTCCACCATCTATAAGGGAGGAAGGGGACATCTGCCTAGCCAGCCAGATCAAACTAACCCTAGTGATCAATGGGGTGACAGATGTTGCAGCCAGATCTCCCTCACGTCCGGTACTTGCCACCTTCACCTTTCTGTGTACGGCCTGGAGAGACCGCATTAGGCTTCTCCATACGGCGCTCGCACAGGGCACCGGCTTTGACTATTACTGTCTGTTTTCTGCTGACGTAATGTGTAACCTGTGTGACTATGTGATGTCACGGCTCTCATATCTACAGTGGTTGTATACTATGTCTCACTGTAAATGCGATACAATGTACAAATTTTGGTACAATTTGCTGTTCCATGTTGGCATTAACCCTCTAAGCCCAAGGGAAGGGCGATCCTCCAGCCGTGGTTCCCTAGATGTTTCCTCCACAGGTGGGTTTTTCCTCTCCTGGGTGCTAAGAGATGATTCTTTGGGGGTTGTGCCATTTTCAGTGTCTTTATCATAGTAATTGGCTGATTCTAAATTTGAGACACTGAAAGAAAAAATAATAATAATGTGATTTGTAATAAAATTTGATCTATTTAACATCCAATAAAAGTGTTTTGTGTGTTTATTTTACAATCTTGGGTTGATGGCATTTTCTTGGGAGTCAGGATCCTGTGCATCTTTAACCCTGTGCTGGAAGACAGGACAGAGCAGAGATGACAAAGTGTTACTGCATAATTAGCACACTGTGTCTGCAAACTAAGATTCTAATTTGGCTTTTATTTTAAGTCATATTGCAAGACTTGTTAAAGGGTCAATAGTGACTTGTAGGGTTGCTACTTCCAATAGGTGACACTATAGAGTTCAAGTTCTCTTCCTCGCTGAAGACAATTTCCATATTTAATTTTCCAGAGTAGCATGCAAGGCATTTAAGTCTCCTCATACACCTTAAATCCCAGTCTTAGCCTTTTCCCTAGACAAATCAGACCTCATACTTTGTACTGAAGAGGGGCAATACCCCAAAACACAGTATCTGCAAATTGAGATTCTGATTTTGTTTTTATCCAAAGTCATATTGCAAGGCTTGTTGTTAAAGGCTTAGTAGTGACTTGTAGGATTGCTACTTCCAATAGGTGGCACAAGAGTTCAAGTCTTCTTCCTCTCTGAAGAGACAATTTTCATATTAAAAGGAAACCTGTCAGCAGTTTTGGCCAATATATCATACGGCCACTGCCTTTCAGGGCTTATCTATAGCATTCTATAATACTGTAGATAAGCCCCCGATCTGACCTACAAGATAAGAAAATTAAGTTTCATTATACTCACCCGAGGGGGGGCGGTTGGGTCCGGTCCGCTGGGTGTCACAGGTCTTAGTCCGGCGCCTCCCATCTTCTTGCGATGCCACCCTCCTGCTTGCTTCATGGCTCCCCGGTATCTCGCTCCTGCGCAGGTGTACTTATCTGCCTTGTCGAGGGCAGGGCAAAGCACTGCAGTGCACAGGCGCATGGAAAGGTCAGAGAGGCCCAGCACCTGAGCACTGCAGGAATTTGCTCTGCCCTCAACAGGGCAGTATGCCTGCGCAGGAGCGCGCTGCCGGGGAACGATGAAGCAAGCAGGAGGATGGCATCTCAAGAAAGATAGGAGGTTCCAGACTCAGACCTGCAACATCCACCCCCGGGGCTTATCTACAGCATTATAGAATGTTGTAGATAATCCCTGAAAGGCAATGGCCGTATCTTATATCAGCCAAAACTGCTGACAGGTTCACTTTAAGTTAATCTCATGCTCCCACAAGCAATTACGTGATAATTACAATGACCATACACCTCGGCTTCACGATGCTCACTGTGGATGAGGTCTTCACAGCCCGGGTCACATCTACGCCGACGTCAGCTGCCTGGAGCGAGCAAAAGAAAAAGCAGTATACCATACCGCCCAATGACTTAAAGTAGCGGTTTTCCACTCATGAAGGCAAGTTTTTACTTTATAGCGATAGCAAAACCTCTACAGACACATAATTACATGCATATCATGGGATTACTTTAATAAGCAAGTGATGATATAGCCTCACAGAGACCGGATCTCCTCATCATCGAGTCTGACTTGGATTATCATGAAGAGATAGGACGATTTCTACAAGCCTACATCCACAGGAGAGTTGTGGTTATTTCTCCAAGATGTGTGCCAGCGGAAGTAGAAAAATTGATGCTGTTTTGTAGGGAAATGGTCCAATTTTATTTAGATTTCTCTTTTGTTCATTCATGTTGCCTTCTTTAACACTTCTATTTTTAACAGCATTACATTGAAGCAGTTTTTTCCACATCTTCCAAAAACATTCGTACAATACTGTATTTGTAAGCCAAAAGCATAGAATATATGACTATTAAAAGGAACTAGTCAGGTCCTTTAACTGTCCCAAAATGATACAATTAGTGTTATATATGTAATTTTCAGTATTTGTGGCAAGACTGGCAGAACGGCACCCGCATGCACAAGATTTCCTATGGTCCTACCACAGCAGGGATTGTTGGAGAAAGTCAATTATGTCCAAGCAGGTGTGGATAGAGAAGCCGAGGCAGGACTAGTCTGGAGAGGGGGAGGGGGGAAGCAATGTCTCGTTGGACTAGACCTGCCTCATTAGGATAAGCCAAGCTCAGGAGTAAATTTCAATTTTAAACCATAGCAGTGCTAGTGTTGCACAAAAAACCCTCACTAGAATACAAAAATTGGCATATATAATGCTACAGTGGTGTTTGGGGACATGTGTAGGTGTCCCTAAAAGAATTGATGCCATTTTGAAGGCAACTAAATTAAGATTTCTTTTTTGTTCATTCACTTCAATTTGTTAATTGATTAATAGTTTATTTTTTAACACTTTATTTTTAAAAGCAGTCTTACTTTGCAGCATTTTTTCCCACACCTGCCTAAAACTTTTGCACAGTACTGCACATCAGTATACAATAAAAATAGAGAAAGTATGTGTTCTTAGCACTGGTGGAGTTAAGTAACTGCACAGATGTAGAGGCACGTGGTCTAAATGCACGGGTTGAGTTTGCAGCATTCATAGATTTCCAGCATTGATTGTTCACAACTTGCAGTCGAAATGTTCCTCCTTTATTGATGTAGGATTAAAAATTCTAAAAAGTTTCCACACGTCTGTACAACACCAACGTGATTCAAACTATAAGATCTTATACCCAGCATGATGTGAACGCAAACTTATGGTTCAAAATGCGCTGTGTTGTACAGACGTTGCTGGAACCTTTTTATCATTTTTTGTCATGCATCTACAATCATTCCCAATGAGTTGATTGTACCTTACTTATGTAAATGCTGCACATAAATACTGTACCAGTCAACTCATTGGGACTGAAGGTTATCCAAATTGTTTGTTGAATGACACTTACAAATTCCCGGAGAGTAAAAGCAAAGTATTCACAATCAAAACACCACATTGTTCAAAACATCTTTATTATAAGAAATGTGAATTAATAGACTATATAAAAACAAATACAAAATACAGTACTTTTAATGATAGTGGAAATTAGACGGCATATTATAGGCATCATAATGAACTTACTGAGTGAAACAGATAATAAAACCCAAGATGTGACCAGATTTGTAATGTGCACATTTACTATATGAAAAATCAAATGTTGGCCTTGAACTGTCGCCAATGCTGTCCTTACAAACCCCAGTTGTGATTTTCCCGGTCGCAGGCCGTGCTGTAGAACCATAGGTTACATAGTCCTACAATATGTTCTTATATTGAAATTTACCTCCATTCAGGTAAAAATCGAAGCGCAAGCCGATCGCACCCTGCAGAGTCAGGCCAGGGGTACACAGCAATATCACAATATCAGTAAAGGTGTGTGACCAAAAGCATTTATGCACTCGGTCTGTGATATTTTAAAGCTACGACACACATCGCTCTCCAGCCCTAATTTTGTAAAATGTCCGTCCTCCTTGGGCATCAGAATAGGATCTCTTCTATGCAGAGAACCAATGAATGCAAGAGAGAAATATGAAAAATGAATACAGACAGCGCCACCTATGGGAAGACGTGGAAAGCACTGAACTGAATAGAAAAAGCAAAGCAGTGATTACTGGACAATACAGAATTACGTGGAAAATTCTGCTTCTTTTTCAGTTTATACCAAGACCGGTGCTTGTGGTCAACTTACCACCAGCTTCAACCCTGTCGTGTATGAAGACGGCCAAGGTGGATCATGGTAAATAAGACAAAAGAATGAGCTCACAGGTTACCGCTCATGTTTCATATTAGTATTAGATTATTAACCCCTTTACTGACCTGAGATATAAGAGAATGGCATCCCCATACAGGTGACAATCCAGCAGCTGCCGGCTGTACACTATAGCTGACCATTTGCTGCATCAGCCATGATCAGTGTTGGCACCGTCCATATCTGTTTAACCCCTTAGATGCTGCTGTCAATAATGACTACATCATATAAATGGTTAACAGAGTGTGGGAGATTCCTCTTTATCCCCATTGGCACCCTGAGATCATGATTGTGTGGTCCTGATGTTTTCCATGGCAATTCACAGCCAAATAGCAGCCTTAGAGTCTGCTAGCTATAGTAACGTGTAGAAGTTGGCGACATTTAGGTGGTAAAAACACACTTTTATTCCTGTCATGTCACTTTATATTAATTCCTGAAAAGCACCTGGAGGGTTAATAAACTACCTGACAACAGTTTTCAATATGCCAGGGGGTGCCGTTTTTAAAAAGGTATCACTTTTTTTGGGGGGGGAGGGGTGCCAATAAATAGGACCCCCAAAGTCACTTCAACCCTGGATAGGTCCGTAAAAAAAATAATTTTGTAAATTTCCTTGGAAAAATTGCTGCTACACTTTTAACCTCCTAAAATGATAACAGAATAAATTAACATTTTACAAATGGTGCGATTTAAAGCAGACATGCTATGGCATGACTATTTGGATTAAAGGGATAATTATTCAAATTTAAAAAACTGCAGGTTTTTTTGTACATTTATGTGAAGTTTGTGATATTTTTTTATAAATAAACGCAAAACATAACGACCTAAATTTATCATTATCATAAAGTATAATGTGTCACGAAAAAACAAACAATCACAAAATCACTGGGATTTGTTGAAGCGTTCCAGAGTTATTGTCACATAAAGTGACACTGGTCAGATTTAAAAAATTTGGCCCGCTCACTAAGTGGTTAACAATAAAGGCACACATGCTTAGTAATAAACCTGTCTACACCCGAGTCCTACAAGAAAAGAGAATTACCGGTCCCTGTCTTCAACATCTGTTTGTACGCTTCCATCACAATTATATAGCTAAATGCTCTCATAAAATCCGTAGACATGAAACATAAATCTACCGAACGTCTGCAGTCCAAAAAGGTACTCCACTTATGTTTAATCATATTCATACCCCCAAAAAATACTTAACGGTTTGAGACATGAAAGAGGATCAGACAGGAAAGTAGGGTACATTTGTACAAAAATCTTACAAATGCATTCAATCTCGTAAATATCAGACGTCCTTTTTTAGTTACCTGACCGCTGCAGCCAATCACAGTGGACACAATCTTCAATGGACAGGTAACCAAAGAATGGGGCATCATCGTTTTTATGCAGACCACCGGAGCGGCCAGCGCTGGATCCACGGTGGTAAGAGTGCATGTATGCCCCATATTATTGTTTTATAACCAACCCTGACATTTGCAACATTTTTAAAAAAGTTGGACGACCTCTGTAAGCCTATGCATGGTTTACTAGTTCCCAACTTCTAACATATGGATGATTAAGGTATGGCACTTTGGTAAAGGCTTCGGCGCAGGCACAGAATAGTAAACAGTCCACACTATAAGAGGTTACTCACAGGCTTATGCCACGAGCCCACATTTCTGGACAACAGCCTTTTCTAGCTACAAGAACAGGAACTTCTGAATAAGGGAAAAACTTCATAAATAAATTGCACTAATTTGTTCTGCCATGACTATTCCTTACCGATTTAGACAGGAGCACTCTACCTTACAACCGGATCATAGGATCAAAGGCCCTCGTTAGTGCAACTTAGCCACAAAGGTACCATGTGTCAACTGTGTGTTCACGCTGTATGTACGTGTGTGTGTGTGTGTGAGACACATGTATACATCCTACATATTATAGTTCACAATAAGTGACCTTAATAGTCATGGTTATTACTCAATGCAGGCTGATCGTGTGAATTACATAGAAGCAGTATTGTATAGAGGCCATAGACTCTACAGAAAGCACTACGGACTTTGTGGATTATTTGTGATGACTACCGGAATGTATTTTTTTTGTACATGTCCATCAGATTCAAATACAATATTAGTAAAGGAAAGGTTAGCACGCACTCATTGATCATAAAAAGCATATTCATCTAAACTCATTTTGAACATCGTATTACGGTAGTCTGAATGCGGTGGGTTTTGTGGCGGATTTACTGCAGGCAGCAGTAATGAGAGTCTGCAGCAAATGGAATGAAAAATCTGCAGCTCGTGAATGACATTTTTGTAAAATCTTATCCACAATGCAGGTACTGCAATAAGCAGCCCATATGCTATGGAAAGGTAGACATCAACAATTATACAAAAAATTAAAATGAACAAAGCAATATATTCAGAAAAACACATCCAATCCCATAACCAAAAAATACAAACATCAGCACAAAATTAAAAAAAAAGAAAAAAGACAATTATATTACTGCTGTCCATGTAAAGTAAAACTAAACCTAAAGAACAGTAAGGTATCTTATTAAAAGCCTTACTAAGGCTAAGTTCACATTTGCGTAAATGTGCGCAGCGAATCATCTGCATACGCAAACGCATGCAAAAACGCATGACGCAAAAAAAAAAAATGTGCATGCGTTTGCGTTGTTTATGCGCATGCGTTCAATATTTCCAGGCACTGTAATCAGTTCTTGGACATACGCAATCTGAAGTCTGCATGCGCATCGAACGCATTCATGCGCATGTTTTTGCGTACCAATGTGTTCCCATAGACAGTAATGCGGGGTTTTTTACGCACTGATCCTCATGCGCATGACTGTGCATATTTGACGGATTTTTGGCGTTTCAAAAAAATGCAACATGTTGCGTTCGCCAGACACCGCAAAACGACGCATGCGTACGCAAACGCACGCGAACGAATGCAAACACATGTCCCTGCGTACACCATGTTAAAGATATGTACGCATGACGCATGTGGATCTAACGCTGCGCGTACAGACGCAAATGTGAATCCAGCCTAATATATTGTTTCCACACACGCAGATAAATGTAGGGTAAAGTAAGGATCGTGGGAGGAGGGCGTCCGGTGAAACATTGCCATTATGTGGTTAGAATAAAGCTATGTGCATGGCCAGATTTGATATAATGGCCTTCCCAAGCTGCGATTAGTCTGCACAGCATACATATATTCATACACGGGACAGCAGCTGGACATAATTCTCTTAAGATTTTGTGTCCCTTTATAATGAACACTTATTTTTATCAAAGTCATATGATACCAATCCCATATAGGAATTTTAGTGGTCACACCATATCGGTCCATTCATTGTGAGCTGGCTGCACCAGGCTAGCTGGCTTTGGTTTATGATTTTCTGGTCATTTCTTCTTACATAGCATGCAGTTGAAAAAAAAAAAAACGTATTTTTGTTTGATGATTGTTTTGACATTTCATCGGACTGTTTGACACTTCCTTCAATCCCTAAGGGTCAGCAATATTTCTTACAATGTGATCACATATTGCTGGTCTAGCATATTCTATTAGATCAGACCCTAAAAGATCTTTACATTCTTTAGTTTTCACTGTAGTGGTTGCCCCTACATGACACTTTCCATCTTATCCTTCCGGTTATACACACGTGTTCTGATCATTCTGTAGATCCATCTTCGGCCTGACAATTTTCTGGGTTAGTCGCGTTACAGGTGTCAGTTTACTAACAGTGCACTTATCTGATGTAGCATGTGAACAAAGCATTACTCCAAACTGTAAAACTGCAATTCTTCAGGTGTAACTACAAGTCACAGCATGCCAAAACAGCCAAGGACACTTGAAAATATGGTGAACTACATTCACCGACTGAAAAGTACCAGTCAAATAACAGTTCCAGGACAGCAAGTAATCGTCCGCCCAGCAGAATTACCTACAATAAAAGTTATTTTACGCTGTAGTCTCTTTCAACCATATCAGGTCTTGAATAAGAAAAGTAGTCTTCATCTGTAAACCATCAAGTACATCACTCTCCTCCTACACTCCATATTGATGATCTTCTGTCCCGAGGACGCTTAAGAGGTGTCGGAATGCCTCATGTAGTGTATCAGAGACAGATCTATTACTCTTTCAATAAGCGCCTCTTCCACTATGTTTATATCCTAAGAGGAAAACACAAAAGATTGTAAGAATGTGTTGGAACAAAACACAGGGACTTTTCAGCATGTACCTGCAGTGCATATATACATACGTATGTACTGTAAGTGCCAGAAGAGATCCAAGCACACAAGTTCAATGGATCCATAGGCCTTCACTCAACAAACTTAGGCCAAAGGGGTCTATTCAGTCTCCATTCATTTTATCTCCATTTTCCATGGTTTCTGATGGGACGACAGCCTACGACACCCCATGACCATGTTGGCATGCCTCTACATTTACCCTGCACTTAGCACGACCCCATCAGTTGTTTTTGTTTCTCCTCTATTACCTTATATTCGTGATGTACTAGGATGACAACACCTCTCCGATTTGTACTTTAGAGATGGCACCGAGTGGTATCTATAAGCATAGACACCCCAAGGTTCTAGCAAGAAATCCACCTTATAGAAAACGTGTATGGACACTGCCTACACAGGACATCTTCAATAATATATCACATTATAATATATACAGTGTAATGGTGTATCTCCGACTCATACATATACTGCTCAGCTAATTCTGTCTCCTGTATATTCTGCATATCCCTTCTTCAATCCATATATTTCATTTGACTTTTTATATTCTGGCATGAAAGCTGACGTTATTGGTGAGGTCGTACCCATGGACCCCTATAAATTGCCGAAGTAACTGTTCAAAGATTTGTGCGTTTCACCTAAATGCTAGAAACCTGCCATTAAAAAGGAAATAGTAATGATGTAATCAGTCCAGTCTTTCGCCACGAGTACTCGTACTCTACAGGCCTGCGTATTCTGTCATTGTGTCATCCATATTGCGCACTCTATATCTGTACAGAGATTTTACATGCCTGGTGTAATTTTGCATTCAGGCTACAGAAATCAAATTATAACATAAGTACCATGTTAAGTTAAGAGAAAATATGGCAACAAAAGAGTACAAAACTCCAGGGCCATGCAATGCAATATATTACATTGACACCGGGTGGTAAAACTATTAAATGCAATAAGGGAAGATGTAAAAGGCCAATAAGTTGGAGTGAGCACACATATAAGCTCTTGAGTACCAGTCACACCCTGAGGCTATGGAAATATTTCTACTTTACACAATGTGTAGCAAGTATCAGAAGGTTTTGGAAGTTCCAGGGAAGGATCCCAGATCTATAACCAACTGGGGTTTTCCATGCTGAGCGTAAACATCTGCTGTCACTCTGTGCGAAAACCCCTTTAACCTCTTAGTGACGGGCCAATTTTGACCTTATTGACCAAGCCAAATTTTACAATTCTGACCAGCGTCACTTTATAACTCTGGAACGCTTCAACGTTTCCCATTGCTTCTGAGACTGTTTTATACTTTATGATAGTGGTAAAATTTCTTTGATATGCCTTGCGTTTATTTGGGGGAAAAAAAAGGAAATTTGGCAAAAATGTACAAAATGTTACAATTTTCAAACATTTACCGTATATACTCGCGTATAAGTCGAGATTTTCAGCCCATTTTTTAAGGCTGAAAGTCCCACTCTTGGCTTATACGCGAGTCATATACGGCGGGAGGGGGAACGGGGGAGTCAGATCATGCTCACCCCCGTGGCGAATCTCTGCAGCCCCCCTGCTTCTCCCACGGTCTCAGCCTCCTTCCTTCGGCGGTCACGTGGTACCGCTCATTGAAGTCATGAATATGCGCATATGACCGCTGAAGGAAGGAACAGCTGCCAGAGACCGTGGGAGAAGAGCAGGGGCTGCAAAGACTGCACCAGGAGGGGGTAAGTATATGCGATATTCACCTGTCCCCGGTCCACCGCTGCGCGCCGCTGTGTCCTCCTCGTCCTCTGGCTGTGACGCTCAGGTCAGAGGGCACGATGACGTAGTTAGTGCGCGTTGCGCCCTCTGCCTGAACAGTCGCTGACAGAGGACCCGAAAGACGGAGCAGCGCGCAGCGGTGGACCGGGGACAGGTGAATATCTCAGGTGCCGGGCGGGGCCCTGAGCCAGCAGTGACACCGGCACCTGTCCCCCATAGCGCGTCGGTGTCCCCGCCTGCTGAGGACACTGGCACCTGGCCCCCAGCGACAAGAGGTGAGCATGTCATTTTGTTTTTTTTTTTATTTGCAGCAGCATATGGGGCCTATTCTATGGAGCATCATATGGGGCATAAAACATATGGAGCATCTTATGGGGGCATAATCTATGGAGCATCATATGGGGCATAATCTAATGAGCATTTTATGGGGCATAATCTATGGAGCATAATCTATGGAGCATTTTATGGGGCATAATCTATGGAGCATCTTATGGGGCCATAACCATTATGAAGAAACATATGGGCCATATTATTCTATGGAGCATCTTATGGGGCTATTATTAACCTTTGTGCAGCATTATATGGGGCATATTTTTGTATGGAGCATCTTATCTGGCCATCATGAACTATATGGAGCATTATATGGGGCTCCTGATTCAATCTGGATATTCAAAAACATTTAACCTACTGATGTCTCAATTAATTTTACTTTTATTGGGATCTATTTTTATTTTTGAAATTTACCAGTAGCTGCTGCATTTTCCACCCTAGGCTTATACACGAGTCAATAAGTTTTCCCAGATTTTTGTAGCAAAATTGGGGGTGGGGGGGGCGGCTTATACTCGGGTCAGCTTATACATGAGTATATATGGTAATTAAATCAGAGAGTCATCTCACACAAAATAGTTAATAAATAACATTTCCCACATGTCAACTTTACATCAGCACAATTTTTGAAACAATTTTTTTTTTTTTGTTAGGAAGTTATAAAGGTTAAAAGTTAACCAGCGATTTCTCATTTTTCAAACAAAATTTACAAAACTTTTTTTTTTTGGACCCCATAAAATTGGAAGTGACTTTAAGGGGTCTACATGACAGAAAGTACCCAAAAGTGACACCATTCTAAAAACTGCACCCGTCAAGGTGCTCAAAACCACATTTGAGACGTTTATTAACCCTTCAGTTGCTTCACAGGAACTGAAGCAATGTGGAAGGAAAAAAAATGAACATTTCATTTGTTTCACAAAAATTTACTTTAGACCCAAACTTTTTTATTTTCACAAGGGTAACAGTAGAAAATGGACCACAAAATCTGTTGTGCAATTTCTCCTGAGTACGCGATACCTTATCTGTGGGAAAAATCAGCTGTCTGTGTGCAGGGCTTGGAAGGGAAGGAAAACCATTTGACTTTTTGAATGTAAAATTTGATGGAATAATAAGCGGACGCCATGTCCAAGTACACGACATCCAAACCGCAGCGTTTACTGACCCGTGTGCACCTACCCTTAGTGGACGCCACATCTGCAGTCGTTAAGGGGTTAATTCTATAGACTATACAAGTAGTATCTGTACTCACACAACCTTACTAAGTACTGGTTTGGTTTTGCAGATATTTTCGCTTTCCCAAAGCTGACCATACACATTAGATAGCTGGCAGCTGAGCTACTGTTCGGTTCCAGCTTCTGTTCCGATTCCCCCATACACAGGAACATTTGGCTTGGCCAACTGTTCTTATGTTTTCTATGAGAGAGCTGCTGCTAGAATCATCTGTCAGCGAGCATCTTATGTCCTCGCCAAACAAAAAGATCAGGCGATTGGATTCCAAACACCCGTTCCTTATGGCCCAGACATAATATGTAGAGGAACAATCAAGAGACTCCCACACACATCGGCAGCCAATTTATATCTCATGTGTATGAGGCCTTAAATTATGTCATGCCAGATAAAAGAATTGTGTGTGTGTTATGAAGAAAATACAGGGCTCAATTTTAAAGGGTATCTACACATTCAAGTTGAAATTCTACCCATAGCAGATTTCTGGCCCAGCACCATCCCAGCCCTATAGATATTACTTTCTAGGATCCCTGAATAGCTAACTTCAGATGCAGTTTCCTTTTCTCTGTGTTTTTCTTAATCTTTCACATGCATGTTATTATAATCTATCACTTGCATAGATTCTGTTAACATGTCCTAGCATAGAAAAAAATCTTTATGTGCCTGTCCGGTCACTAATACTTCACCCTTTATCAGCTATGATTTCTACTCTAGAAATAGAGATGATCATAAAAGTGCAACTAATGTCAACATGTGATATAACAGAAGTCAGACAATGAACAGACGTTAGGAATACGTATTTTACTCACAATGTAGTTTTCATAGTATATTGAGTGTCTGTCTTGGAGATGCTTATGGAAACTTGAATTATAACTGGAGTCTCCTCCCGGCCTCAGGCGACAAATTGGACACGTCTTAAAAAAAAACAAAAAAAAAACAATAAAAATCAGCAACTATGCAAATTTCTATCTACCTCCTTTCTATCAGACATGGTTGTTTAATTATACATGCATATTATTCAATGTTTTCTTTGATGTGTATGTTAGCCCTATAATAATCTATTACTTCTTTCCAATCTCTAAAACCACTGCTCCAGCTTTTTGTTTTTGTTGTGGAGCCACTGATGTAAGTTCACCATTCCTAGCATTATTCTTGCCAGATGTAGTCTTCAGCTGTTCAACAGTGCCACCATCTTGTGACATCAACTTCTGACTGTAAGTTTATGAGATCCTAGTTCAGGCGGCCCCTTTAAATTTTTCATTCATTGCAGCCATTTGGTAAATTCAAAAAAGTTAATTTTTTTT